>JAHWFP010109474.1:14228-50299 GCA_023313725.1 Lithobius niger | reverse complement strand
GCTAAATCTCTAATTTGACGCCTTAGGGCCTCAAAATTGGTCGGTTGACACAATTAAATGACTTATTTCTCAGCATAGAATAGAAAACAGTCGGTGCTGGCTAAAAAAAAATCTATAATGCAACCCCACCCCCAAACAAGAACTATGAGATAAGCAGGTCGCAAAAGAGTGTTTAAAAGAGTTAAGCGAGGGCGCAAAGACCACGTGAGCCGGAAGAGCGTTCCATGGCTGCACGATCCGCTCGCAGAAGTACCGATGTCTAACGTTACCAAGGGAGAGGTTTCACCGCAGTTTAAAAGAGCGATCCCTGGTGTTCGAGGTAGAGAACCAGAAAAAAATCGGAGATGTTAACGTCAATAAGGTGGTGAATGATTTGGTACATCAGGATGAGATCACCTCTGAGGAAACGAGAGTTGACCGAAACAAGGGAAAGTTGCTCAAGCCGTTTATAGTACGGGGAAAGAATTTAGTTACTTACACCACTTAGTGAGCCGGCGCTGACAGGTTTCCAGGCGGGTCAGAAAAGAGGCATAACATGGGCGAGAAATCTGAGAGCAATACTCCTTCATAGGTCTAAGAAAAACTTTGTAAAGCATGGCAAAAGGGGAAGGTTAGACATGAGAGAAATATTTGAGAATGTAATGAGCTTTTCAGTAAACTCTGGAAATAATATAATCGACATTGGTATTGAATTAAGGGGAGGTATCGACCAAGATGTCAAGATCAAGGTGAGAGGATTTCGTAGAAATGATTATGCCATTTAGGTGGTAAGAAAAGAAAGGATTATTATGCCCAAAATGAAGAATGACACATTTATCGGGGTTGAGGAGACCATTTTCGATAGTCCAGTCGAAAATGCTGTTGATATCGTTTTGCATGGTCACTGTGTTCGGTGGAAGGCTATAACAGTTTCAAGTCGTCGGCGTAGCTCCGATTAAAGGATCTGATAATTATGAAGAGGAAGATCGTGGATGAAAAGATTAAAGAGGAGTAGGCCCAATACAGAGCCCTGTGGGGCACCTGGCCTTCTTAAATGCGGGTTTCGTGACACAAGCTGAATTATTGAAAAATAGAAAGCAACAATTGGTACATTGTTGCCTCGACTACATCTTGCAACAGTGAAAACAACTATGACGAGTTGTAAAAATTAGCAACAAATTTTACCACGAGGTGCCAACTGTGGTCGCCACTGGAAAGCTATATTGACAGTACAGGGCTATCTACAGTACTAGCCGGATCTTGGATGAAAAATAGCATACGCGACTGGGTTGGGCAATATGGCCGCCGAAAACGCCACTTAAGCGAAGATTCGTTATGTTTCCTCTTTCTGTTAACCGAGACGACACCGTCCGTACAAAACTGCAACGTTTCTTCACTTGCAACACTTTCTGGATACACGAACGTGTCTCTTTTTTTTTTCCAAGTGCCGAGAAATAGCTTAACTGTGGCTGAGTGATAGTTTAAAAACTATTTAAAAATACTTTAATACATAATAAAAATTTGTCACGCAAATCTATGTAAAATTAAAATTACATTTTGAAAACCGCCACTGGATGTCAATAGATGTCGCGACTCTCCGTACAAAAGTTCACCGATGCGATTTGCCAATTCCCGAACAGACCTCAAGAAATGGGCCAGTCGTGGCGTCCATTTTGTCTACCCCCTCTAATTCGTTGTAGGTCGGGCCAGTTAGTTTAGTGGGCATGGACAGTAACAAGGCCAGGGAAGATGCAAAGTTATAGTGCTAGCACGGGATGGCACTGGGAAGTCATAGAGCGAGCACGTAATTGGGGAAAAAGAACTACAATGGAAGTCCTGGAATTAACCCTAGGTGTACAATAATAGACGACAGACCTTGGAGAGGGAGTATTACAGGTTTTTTTAATTGGTTTCGTTCTTTTTTACTTTGCTTTCGTTTTCTTTCACTTTGGTTTCGTTATGTTTCGAATTGCTTTAGTTTCTTTGCCTTTTGGTTTAGTTTCTTTTCGTTTTGGTTTAGTTTCTTTTCGTTTTGCTTTCGTTTCTTTTCACTTTGCTTTAGTTGCGAGATAATTTTACTAATCTGATAGTTTAGAGAATACTAAATGTAATTTACAGTAAATATATTAAGATATAGGTTTAAAAACTTATTAAATTAATGATTTATTGTATACAGTAATACCAGTAATATCTACTGCTAAAATTAAAAAGCAATGTGGTGAGAATCATCAGTTTTTTTTCTGTCGGCAATATGTTCCGAGCACTTAATTTCTTTTTCTTTTATTTATTTGTAATAACTCAAGAATTTCTGTCACGGCGCTGCAAGAAAACAACTGAAAACGAAACTAAAGGCCCGGTACTGTCGTACAAGGAAGCTTCATTCCAGCCGCGATGTAGGGTAGATAACGGGAAAATACGGGGCCGCACACAAATTACATCACTCAAATTTCGTCCTTTTTGAAATACCTCCTCCCTTCAGTCACACTATTCACAACCTTTGCAACTCCGACCCGTGGAAAATATCGTCGGCCCCCCCCCCCCCCACCTTCCTCCTATTCCTTACCGCAAGAGGAAAGCAATGTGGGAAAATTATAAATGTAGTAGTGAAATTAGTCAGATTTTGCACTAAAATTTCTGAAGACCGTTCCTGTAAAGTCAATACCCCAAAACAAAAATTGTTAGGAATCCCACCAAGCTTTTTGGCCCTGTGAAGTCGTGATATCAAACGCAAGCTTTTTCACCAAGCTAATCCCACCGAGTAATAGTTCAAAGGTTAGATGAAATATATGAAAATTGCTTACTGCGCAATTTTTAACTATTTCATTTAACGTATGAAGTATTTATTAGTCGGTGGGATTAACTTGGTGAAAGAGCTTGCGTTTGATATCACGACTTCACACGGCCGAAAAGCTTGGCGGGAATCCTTAACAATTTTTGTTTTGGGGTATTGACTTTACAGGAACGGTCTTCAGAAATTTTAGTGCAAAATCTGACTAATTTCACTACTACATTTATAATTTTCCAACATTGCTTTCCCCTTGCGGTAAGGAATTGGAGGAGGGTGGGGGTGGGGGAGGAGGTCGACGATATTTTCCACGGGTCGGGGTTGCAAAGGTTGTGAATAGTGTGTCTGAAGGGAGGTATTTCAAAAAGGACGAAATTTGAGTGATGTAATTTGTGTGTGGCCCCGTATTTTCCCGTTACCTACCCTACATCGCGGCTGGAATGGAGCTTCCCTGTACGACAGTACCGGGCCTTTAGTTTCGTTTTCAGTTGTTTTCTTGGAGCGTCGTAACAGAAATTCTTGAATTATTACAAATAAATAACAGAAAAATAAATTAAGTGCTCGGAACACATAACCGACAGAAAATACACTGATGATTCTCACCACATTGCTTTTTAAATATGTCGTTCAACTTAATTTTAGCAGTAGCCATTTATGGATATTACTGGTATTACTGTATACAGTAAATCATTAATTTAATACGTTTTTAAACCTACATCTTAATTTATTTACTGTAAATTACATTTAGTATTCTCCGTTTAATTTGCTTCAACTATCAGATTGGTAAAATTATCTCGCAACTAAAGCAAAGTGAAAAGAAACGAAAGCAAAACGAAAAGAAACGAAAGCAAAACGAAACGAAACTAAACCAAAAGGCAAAGAAACTAAAGCAATTCGAAACATAACGAAACCAAAGTGAAAGAAAACGAAAGCAAAGTAAAAAAGAACGAAACCAATTAAAAAAACCTGTAAAATTAACGGAGAGGTGAGGGGGCTGGGGGAAAGTGATGCACCAAACCATCATAACCGTTTGGCTCACGGGCTCCACCTAGTAATGAGATTTTTGCAGTGTTTTCTTGGTGATTTCTTGTTTATTTATTCCACCCCACCAGATGAAGATTCTAACAGAAGCATTAGTCGACTTCAGATGACGTTAAGATAGTAAAAAAAAAGTCGAAAGCCTGTTTACTTACAGCTTAATGGAACAGGCCCTGTTGAACACATTGCTACTTGTGGACTGACCATTCTCCTGGAGTTCGTTCTAATAGTTTGAAATCATTCCAGTTTTCCCGCATCGTGTAAACCGCAATCTTAAATTTCAAGCATTTTTCAAAGCTTTGGGTGAAGAAAGTGCATATAATATCCCTTGAACATATAGTGTGTGGGACACCTGACATATGTTAGAATCCATCTGCTCGATGAAAAACTGATGACCAAGCTCACTGATGAAAAATCACTGCTGTCACTGCCTATGGAATTGCTGGCTATATTATGAAGTGTTCGCAGGCTTTGACTTGTTTGCGGAAGCAGTCAACTATAAGACGTATCTGTTATGTATGTTACTACCCAACTACCCCAAATACGCCCCCCCCCCCCCTCTCCTTCCAGGCTGTCCCTTTCCCCAAAAGTTCAAGTTGTCCCATCTCCCCGTAAAATTTTAGATATAAATCCGACTTCATGACCAAAACATTTTAGACTCCCCATTCTACCCTCCTACCCCCCCTCCCTTATGTTCATAGCAAAAGCAAAGCCACATATTTATATTGGCCGAGTAATAGTCGTTGATTTAGGCGAGGGAAGGCCAGTTTGTGAGCCTCTTAATCTATTTGCTTGCAGGTCATAGGAAATCCCCTGGTACAGAAAATAATATTAAAGAGGTCAAGGATTGTCCCAACGGGGAGATGGAGAAGGTTTCTTCATTTCTACGTGCTAACACCCAACTTTGGTACGACGTCAATTACGAGAAAAAGAAACTGGGCGATTGCGTCGTCCTCAAACAAAAACCTCTCTTCAGATGGCAAGATTTAAGTTGCACAGACAAAGCCAAGTTTATATGCGAGTACGAAATGACAAGTAAGTTGCGATGGGGACAACTATAATGATAGAGGCAGGGTTAGAAAAAATATAATTTTTTTTCCCAACCCTGCCTCCATCATTATTTTATCTAAATCGAATTTTTTCGAATTTGAATCAAAATGCTCGAAAGTAATTATTTGGAAGCAGTTATTTAACATTTGTGAAAAAATAAACAAAATGTCGTTTGTTTTAGGTTAATAATTTTTCATTAAATAACCTTTTTTTTTACCTTATACTGGTAAGGCTACCAAAAACCACCAGTTTTTGTTTTCTTTGTTAAAAACTTTATTTTAAGGAAATTTATTAGGGAGATTTTTTTAGAGAAATTTATTTGAATCGTATTTCCAGTTGTAAAATAAAGTTAATGAAAAGACAGTTCAGAATATGTTAAATATATTGATTGCGTAGTGCAATTACGACGTGATTATTCACTGTTATTTTAAAAGGACATGCCTTCTCACTATATTTGAGCATACTGCGCGGAAATAGCTTTTGCAACATTCACAGGTTAGAGTGAATTGTAGCAAAATCGTTTCTTAGGAGGGGAAAAATAGGAAAATGAATGCCTTTGCAACAGTTACACGCATCTGTAGTAATGCTGCAAAACTGAGCCATACAGGAAAGTTAACCGGGGGAAATGTAGCCTACCTTTAATTATTGCATTTATTGGACTGTCATATAAGCTAAGACATAGTTTGATTTGTTCTTTTCTTTTACATATTATAACGAATTCACCATGCGTTGCAATCTCGTCCACTAATTTCCACATGAACTAATTTACTTCAAGTAGCATAGATATGATGAGATATGGTTACCGTATGAAAATTAAAGTTTGGTGTGATTTTGATTATTATTGCTTTTGATCAGCCAATCTAGTTTGAAAGACTACTACAAAGTGCAGTGTGGAAGTACGTTACATGGTTTTTTTCTTGTTTCACTGATTGTAAGGATTTGGGTGTTTTTTCCTACGACAGACTTACATCCTGCCCTCTGCATCTGAACGTGCTTTTTTTTTCAAATTCTCTATGGTTTAAATTTGTTTAAGTACAGGGGCAAATATTTGAATAGCAGATTTGTGTGTTGTGAACTTTCATTTTTTTTCTTTTCTTGCGGTTATTGTGGGAGGTGACATTAAGCCCCGCTACCTGCACACACTTGCTACTCCATTTTGCTAAGTTAACTATTAATATAACTTACCTTGAGTGAACGTAGACAACGTAGACGGTCGCTCTCGGATGTTTTGTTTTATCCCCCGTAGACGGTCGTTCTCGGGTGTTTTGTTTTATCCCACGTAATAACTTCTTTACTTTGGGTGCATTTTGTACTTTGTATTTTCGTTTCGGGTCATATTGGCATGAAATTCTCTTCCCGAGAAAGTTGTCTCGGCTCGCTACCTCGAGCACTTCAAGACCCTACACAGGGCCTGCAGTTCGCAGAAATATGTTAAGCGTACGGTCTTCAGCTAACTACAGTTAACCCGGGACCAGTACAAGTGGCATCCGCCCTTCTGTCTACCCAGTCACTATCGTGGCTAAACCAGTATTTTTGTAATGTAAAAATCAACCCTCGGCCGAGGTAATATTCTTGTCAACTTTGTTGCGTTCCATTGCACATTTATTAGAAATGAATGAATGACTAAATAAGAACTGAATAGAATAATTTTTTTTTAACAAGAGCCGTGACCATACGTCGTGCACCCTGCTACAAGTTTAAAGTATACAATGCAACAACCATACATCCCAGTCACCAAACTACCACAAACATTTCAATCCCCTTCCTCTGCGCACCTCACAACCGCTGTTCACATCCACTGCACTCTGGTATGTAGGCAGTGGAGGAAGGCGGACCACTCAGGGAAGTAAAGGTTTGGGTTAGGGGGGGCCAGCAACTACAAGCTCTCGCCGAGGCTCTCGCGTTCCTTCCAGCCCTTTCTTTAGGTCACTGCCGTTTTGTATCCCAACATGCCAAGCGGCAAAGAACATCAGCGCATGCGCAAGGACGGTTGCTCGCGCCCGCCATATTGAAATCCTCGCTTCGTTTTACGCAGGCAAGTAACGCACAACGTTCAATCGATTTATTAACTAACAACAGCATGCCACCTGATTCGAATAATATAATACATTAAAAAAAGCTGTAGCCTAATAAAACGCAGGGTGCCTGTGCTGAACCTCGTAATCGTCTGTATAAATTTAAACTTGTTTGCAACTTCACGATACTTCCACTGTATTAGGCGCTTTTATCATTCCAGCAGGTGGGAAGGTAGGGAAAGCTCCTGGGAGAACGATAACCACGATGGATGACGTCAATCGCGTCACAGGCAACTTGTCCTTGTGCCGAGAGCTGGCTCTGCAACCCCCCCTAGTTGTTGCCCCCCCCCCCCCCCAACCCATACCTTTACGTCCTTGGACCACAGAAAACAAGAACTCCATAGCGCACAAGAATCGCTACCACACTGCATGGCTACCACGTCCGCCACACACAAGAATTACCTCCACACCGCACATACACACTTCCACTGCATGCCAAAATCACACCCGCTGTACTCATGAACCACCTCCGCTGTGCACAATAACCAAAAGAGCCACATTCCACACCTGCGATCCAATTTCGCAGTGCACAGAAGAAATTAGCCCAATCTGCCCAGAGAGGCTTCGTTTATCTACCCGAATCTTTCCACTGTGTACTATAGCCGTGACCAGAAACCAACTGACGCAGTAACCCTGCACCCACGCAGCCTCAATACGGGAACATGCACCTCATAACCTAACTCATAGGAGAGATATGTTTTACAACACTGCCTCAAATACAACAATCATGTGCCTGGGAGCAGTGGCGTAACGTACAGGTATGCTAGGTATGCACTGCATACGGGCCCAGACCTCTAGGGGATCCGCCTGGCCTCGAGCACCCATAATTAACAAATCCGTGTATAAAAAGGTCATGCTTAATGAAAAGTTGTGCTGCGAAAGGATGAATTAATAAAAAAAAAACTAAGAGAATGGAAAAATATTTTTTCTGCATACCACAATAAAGTCACTAAAGTTACAGTCACTGTAAGAGCGAAATCCTAAACCTCTGCGAATCTATCGTCGACAATTTTAACCCTGAACATTCAAACATCGTACTAGGTGATTACAACCTTTCGACGGTTAACTGGGATCTAAATTGTGCCAGTGACACAAACCACAGATATTTTCTTGATCTCATTGCTCCACTCGGTCTGAGTCAATTCGTGGACAAACCAACCAGGGGGGAGAATACACTTGACCTTATTTTTTCAAACGACGATCGCCTGGTTTTTGACATCTGTGTGGGTGCACACATCGGAAACAGCGACCACTGTGCTGTCAACTTCTCTCTAAATTTAACCTATTCAGATAAGGAAGCTTTTTTAAATTCTAAACCCATTGGTTTCTTACACAAGGGGAAGATCGATATGAATAGTCTCCGTGCGTCACTCTCGGGAGTCGACTGGGAAAAACTAATTTTCGATATTCACCACCATATTGGGAATGCTTGGTCATGCTTTCAAAAGGTACTTGCTGGCCATGTGGCTTTAAGCCAAAACCAGCCACACGCTGCTTCGATACAAAGTTTAAAAAAAAATCCTACACCAAGCCATATACGGAAGCTCCAAAGAGTTAAACTTAAAAAATGGCGAAATTGTAAGAAACTCCACAGCAATGAAGCCCTACTTGCCTACAAAAACGCCCAGATTGAATATTCGAATGCTGTTGAAGCATGGCATTCGGCTAACGAAATTTCGACCCTCCGTGAGGGAAACCAGGCTGCTCTTTTTAAACTTTTTAGGAAACAAAATTCTAAATCGCGCAAGATACCACCTCTGAAATCTGGAAATTCATTCCTTACAGACAGTCAGGACAAAGCACAATTGTTTTGTGATATATTTGCGTCAAATAGTATTTTAGATGACGAATCTACCGTCACCCCCAGACGTCAGTTAACTACTTTGGGTGTTTCATGCCCACAAACTGTTTTTACACCAGAATTGGTTTTGAAATCTCTGCACAAGTTAAAACCAAGTAAGTCATGTGGCCCGGACGGTTTTTCTGCGTTCCTTTTTAAAGAAATTGCGCAAAATATCATCTACCCATTATCTAGGTTGTTTTCCATTTCTTACTCTCAGGGCAAATTGCCAGAACCTTGGCTCAAGGCAAATGTAGTCCCCGTTTTTAAAAAGGGATCTACATCTGATCCGTCTAATTACAGACCGATCGCGCTTACTAGCGTGGCTTGTAAAATTATGGAATCTATCATTCGCGACACCTTGCTAAATTTCTTTGACAAGTACTCTATCATCAAAAGCGATCAGTTTGGTTTTCTCCCAGGCAGATCAGCGACACACCAATTGCTGGCTGTACTCGAGAGATGTACGAGCGCGCGGGATCTTGGAATACCATTGGACTTGGTATACTTCGACTTTAAAAAGGCATTTGAGTCAGTCATTCACCGAAAACTCCTCCTGAAATTGGAGGGGTGTGGTATTACCGGTGACCTTGGAAAGTGGCTAGAGTCTTTCCCGGCTGACAGAACTCAACGGGTAATCGTGAACGATACATCCTCGTCCTGGACAAGTGTTCCTAGTGGTGTCCCACAGGGATCTGTCCTGGGCCCAATTCTCTTTCTGATCTACTTAAATGATCTCGACCTTACCGGGGAAAACAGTTTCGGGTATAAATTTGCCGATGATTTGAAAATTGGATCCGAAATTCTATCTGTTGGTTGCAACCGTGCATTGGAGACCGAAATTCTTAAAGTTGTACAGTGGTCCCTTACATGGCAACTTCCACTTTCTATCCACAAATGCCACACCCTACGTGTTGGAAACTATGAGCCACAAAATGACTACCTGCTTGCAGATAACTTACTACCAACTTCCACCGAGGTTCGCGACCTCGGTATTTGGCTTTCAAGTGACCTTAAACCATCACTACATTGTAGCAAAATCTGCGCTACAGCCTTTTCACGATCGGCAATCGTTAACAGATGCTTTAAATCAGGAAACATCTCTACAAAGATTTGGGCTTATAAGGTATTTGTTCGACCCCTGCTGGAGTTTGCCACCCCAGTCTGGTCCCCTTATTTAGTTCGTGACATTGATTTGCTTGAACGCGTGCAGAGGCGATTCACTAAGGCTCTCCCAGGATTCAGAGATTTTTGCTATGAGGAAAGACTACGCAGGTCTGGCCTCGAAACACTCGAATTTCGTAGACTGAAATTTGACCTCATAATGGTTTACAAGATTCTTCACGGTTTAGTTGGTATCGATCTTCCTCTTTTCGATTTGGCCCCACTAAGCATCAACACCCGTGGTCATGGCTGGAAATTATCATTCCCGGCTTCCCGACTTGACTGTCGCCGAAATTTTTTCTCCGTTCGGACTGTCCCCATTTGGAACGCTCTTCCAGCGGAAGTGGTAGATGCTCCAAATCTAAACTTTTTTAAACGACGTCTCAAGTACCCAGACCTTGTTAAATTTCTTAAACGTCCAATTCTGACACATTAGTCATTCTTTTTACTAAAATTTTCAAGGACCAGTGTAAGTGGCTCACCACCCTTCTGACCTCCTACCACTCCTGTGGTGAATTGTATATTATATTATATTATAAGTAGTTATGTTCCAGATACTGTATCCACGACCATCAACGTCACATGGATAGTGTCGGTCCATTTTGATGACATTTGGCTTTGGTAGATAAATTTTGTAAAAATGTCTGTGCACCAGATTTCGTGAAAATCGGTTCAGCCGTTTTCATGTAGACGAAGTCTTAGGACGTTTGAGTTGCTGCAAACCGAAATGCTGGGCATTTTGACATACCCCTGCAGCGATGTACCAACATTTAGTACACCTCCACATATAATTGCAGAAGCCCAAGCATTTCTTCAAGGCCAACTCAAACCACTGCGTGAATGCCAACGTACTGGGTACTTTCTACTGCAACCGCAACATGATACGACCACCTAACCCTGCACTGTACTTTCAACAACATGAAATTCAAGCGCCCAGTTTTATAACAGTTCACGGTATTTATAGAGTTTAAGCGAACCACGATAAATCGATCAATTTTGGTACGTACCGACCTAAATCTTCATCCTCTTCTCATTTCACGTTACAAAAATGGGTGGAAATGTTTTTTTTGGTTCTGTAAACACGATTTAGAGCTCTCCAAACCACAGGGGCTCGGCACACAAACGAGTAGCACTAGGACAACTAATTTTGACCAGGAAGACAAAAAAAACATTAAAAAAATATTTAAAAACCACCACCGCCATTACACACAATACTAACTACTAACTACTATTAGTATTGTGTGTAATGGTGGTGGTGGTTTTTAAATTTTTATTTTTTATTTTTTGTCTTCCTGGTCAAAATTAGTTGTCCTGGTGCTACTCACTAAGAGAATGACTTGATGTTATCATCGATTGTGTAAGTCGTGACCTCGCTTGCTTGTTTTAGCTGCATGCAAGGTGCACTTTTGGCCATTCATTACCCGTTACCAAGCATGCTTCCATGGTTTGGCAGCGCTACGTACACGATCGGATCGAGGTGGTCCGTGCATTAGCAATGAATTCAATTGGAATGATCGTTTTGAGACGTTGTTATGGCTACGTCAACACATAAAATAATTTTAGCAGTAAAGAAAGATAATTTGTGGTTCCTTTCATAACATAGTAAAGTGAGAAAATGTTTGTTCCACTAGAAGTACTTTTAAAAACGATATAAAGGTTCGTTACTGAAAATATAAACGTCGCTCGCGCTTAAAGCATCATTCATCCTCCCCTATGGTTGCCAGGCAACAACAAGTAACGCAGGCAAGCCATCCAAATTCAGCTGCCCAAAATCCAAACAAATAAGATAATAGTGAAATATTAAATTAAATCCCTATACTTTTTTTTTAAATAAAGGTAAGGTAAAATAAGACAAATGAAGAATAAGACGAGCTCCACGTGTAAAATAAGCATACTACCTAACACGAAAAACTGTTGGACTGTTAAATCGGCCGTAGCCGTCTCCTGATTTCGGCAATGTTCTATTACTTTCGATAACAAAAGCCTGGCGAGTCGAAAATAGTTTACAATAAATTTACACGTGTTACCTTGAAACGTGCGTAAATCCTAGATAAACGGGGAAAACAAATAAATTGACAGTGTTAGTTGTCAAACTCTCGTTTGTTTACATACGTAGAACAAAGTGGAGCTACAAACCAACATCTGTTTTGTGTCCACTCCCGATCATTTCGTGAGATTTCTTGTATCCAGACGTTAACTCTGTAGTGTTGCACGAATCTTCTTTCAATGATTTCTTCTGTTGACAAACATTTTGAATCGTAGCACGAAACAAGGAATCGATGTATCGTTATCCCACGTTTTCTTTAATTGCTCACCGCCCCTTACTTTAATTGCTGTATAGCGCCGATTACTACCATAAAAATATGGAAAAATAGGTTGCGCTTCCCTCCCCCACCCCCCACCAATCCTCATGCCAATTTGTCAATTTAGTTTGTAATACAGTACATTGTAATCAGCAGCTGAGAAATAACACAAATAAGAGCCCAATGGATTTTTATTTTTATTTACCAAGACTTCTAACAAGACGGCTATCCTTTTTCCAGCAAACCCCAAGCATTCCTTTGCTCTGCCGACACTTTCTTAACAATAGGGAGTTGTTTATTTGTACGCATGTCTACAATAATACGTCTTAATTGACATGTCGAAAAAATTGAGCTGCGAAATGGGTGATAGATGCGGCTTTTTTTTTTACCCCGGCGTCTCTACATCACTCGCCCGGAAAAGCTATAGGCATTCCATGAGACGTGCATCAATTTAGCAAAACGTTACAACACTCCAGTAGCAGCCACTGCACACTTTCTGGATTGCGTGTTAGTTCTATACTCTCCAAATTCACTCACCCTTGATTCGAAATACTAGAGGACGTTTTAAACATATCCAGAGCTTGACTGGGTTAGGTTTTACCGCGCTTCGCTAACGAAGTCGAATTCGACGCCATATCTGGGCTCGATTGAACTCGCTGTTGGCAAGGTGCACCTATCCTACTGGCAAAAACGCGCGATATTCGACGAACGCCGAGTCATTCTTTCAGTGGCCGGACTCTAGATATACCGTCTCACTTCTTCCCGTCCTACGCGGAGCTCTGGCAGTAGTTGCGGATACTAATACCTCTGCTAATGCTTTGCCTTCTGCTGCTTCGAAAGCTAAAGCATTAGTAGAGGTATTAGTAGCCACAACTACCACCAGAGGTCCGCGTAGGACGGGAAGAAATGAGACGGTATATCTAGTTAACTTTCTAATCTATGGCTGTGCTATGTATATTGCCGCAGCTAACAACACGAATTCCGTAACTGCAATGCCCTGGAACCCTCCTAATATCCCACAGGACCTAGATGTTTACGGATTATGGATTAGGGCATCTTTCCAGTGCGCTCCCTCACGTGCAAAAAAACCGACGCGGCCGAAATCCACCATGTACTTCATATCAGCCAATGACCCGAGTAACAAGGCCTCTTCTTATAAACACTAACTCTGATGTGTGCATGCTAGTGACCAGAGAGTGACACCAACAGTTACCGAATACAACAATCAACCCAGAAAATGTTGCATTTCTATGTCAAAGCCATCAGGCATATGCCCTGGAAACCAGACCGCCCGAATTTTTATCCAAAAAACCAACAGAGGTGTCTTGAAGTCGACAGTCAGGTTGTATTGAATTGTAAAAATTATACCGTGGATGATGGAGATGTCAGACCAGCAGTGGAACACCCTTGATTCCGGCTTAACACTCACCGTTGTCTGGCACTGCTACAAGCATATCGACAGGACTGCTTGTCCCAGAGTAAAGATTCAGCTGGCATTGAACAACATTTGCCGCTTTTGGGGTTTTAATCAGAAACTTAAAAGTAACTGGCTTCGATCGTAATAGTAGAGAACTCTCTTACCCGACAATTTTGTATAATGTTGTCGAGATGCCAACTGCATCAAAGAATTTATCAGGTTCTCGAATGTTAAATCGTGGTTTGAATTTAAATTTATGAGAACAGGGTTTTTATGTTAGAGAGAGGAGACCCCCTCAACATTTGGTTATGTTTGGAGAAAGAAAACATCTCTTGTTTAATGTGATCTTGACGGTACACAATACACCGTAAACTCAAGGAGGCCAGCTTCAAGGGATGATATAGATTATTTTTGGTTATCCGGAGCCCATCGAATTTTTGGTTACCCCTTCCCTTCTGTTCAGGTGAGGTTTTACTCACATTTAACAATTCTTAAACAAAGAAGTATGCCGACTTTTGTCAATACAGAAAGACATATTACTCCGTTAGGGTTACACATGCTATTCCTAATCGAACTGATACAAAGTTAAACCCTCAAGTTTTACCTTTCTATCCTTTGGATAATAATTTCCCAGTGATAGATCGTCAGCCCAGATCGTCTAGGAAGCTTTTGTGACGGATCCCCCAGTTCTGCGGCACAATGAGACGGTTTAGGTTCGCCATACAAATAGTAAACTGGGCTCATGAGCTGTTGAGGATTTAATTATTTGTTATACCAAGGTAATAATGATGTTGTTTTATTCTCTGTAGTGTTAGAATGGGGCAGATGGGCCCTTAGGTCGGAGCTCTGTTCGTTTTGTTTTTTTTTTGCTTTTAGGGAGCCGATCCCAAACCGGGTTATTTGCCCATACATAGAGTGGACAACGAGAGGGACAATACAATAAAATACTCGAATATTGTTTATATAATTAATGCAACAGTCTTATTGTCTGTGTTTGTGATGATATTTTAATTGTGAACTATCGTAGTCATGAGAAATGGATAAAAAATACATACGTGACAATAAGTTGCTGTTTGAAATTTTACTCTAATATGCGGAGAAATGAAACTGCTACGATGGGGATTTATTTAATCTATTGCAAATTTCTCCTAAATAAGCTATGAAGGTTTTCACTAAAAAAAATTTCGCAACATCACTAATGTGCTGAAAGTCAAACGACACCATTGTTATCGCTATGGATGTGTTACTTATTATTTCTCTTCATATTCGTATTTACTTCTAAGCTATCGCGGTCATAAAAAAATACATTGTGAAGTTTTTCGCAAGGCTTTTTAAGAACAAAATTTATTACTAATTTACATAGTCGTAAGAAGTTCACAACTGGTAATAATCGGAACAAACGTAATAACATACGTAATAATATGTGATATCATACCAAAACCCCGCAAGGGTAAAGGGGACCGACCAAGTTTTCGCCATTAAAGTAGTGATATCACAGCCCCAATAGCTAAATTTCTTTTCCCAACTCTGATCACACACTCCTGACGTTGGTAGTTGTCGTTAAGCTTGAGTCATCACTGCCTGGACCATAACCTACGTTAGCAGACGTTAGCAAAAACTTGGTGGTCCCCTTTACCCTTGTGGTGTTTTGGTATGATAGGAAATTTACTACAGCACCGACTTAAAATAGAACCTTGGCTCTTGATGTAGGACAATGCTAGTGGTCTGCCTGCCAAGTTGTTGTTAGACCTGAGGGCCAAACCAAACATTCTATCCTCAAAACGATCAAAACGCAAGAATTGTTTTAACATTTAATGGCGTCACGTATTTTAACAGCATCTGGTGGCAAGAAGTGGTACCACAAATGGGAAATTTCGAATTCCATCCCTAATGTAAAAATATTACGTGGAATGGTTTTTAATTGTTTTTTTGTTTTTTTTACTGAATCATGTTTAAAAAAGCGTGTTATTGTACATGGATTTCACCTTACTTGCACTAGGAAACAATAATTGTGTTTAATGGCATAGGTGGAACTAAATTCATCCTATTTTATTTAAATGTCACAGGCGCCTCTAATTGTCCGTCTTCCTACACCCGTGGAAGTGGCAAACAATGCCTCAAGCTCTCTGAAGAAAGTCTAAATTACAAAGATGCGGAACTGGCATGCAAACGCGATGGCGCACGACTTCTAGTGATTAAAGATGAAAAAACCCATAACGCTGCTGAGTGGATGATGTTCACAACAACTTTTAAAAACAAAGTTTACAGCAACTATTTCATCGGCCTGACTGACCGTGTTGAGGAAGGTTCTTTCCTCTGGTCTGATGGCAGTGAGTGGTCAGTTAACCAGAATGTCTTCAGTCGTTTCGATGACGGATATCCCCAAGGCCTCAACAAAAGCTGCGCCGTTTTGAACGAGGCACGCAAGTGGAAAAGCGTTTCCTGCGATACCATGCCATCCTCTACTTATCCGCTGTGTGCTAGAGATGGTGAAGAGCGTCTTGGCACTATGTAGCTCAGAAGGGATTGTAACCCATTCGTTGGTTCTTGGCATGTGATCAGTCAGATTCATAGGGCCTTTTCATTTATTTGATACCGTATGTTAATTCCAATGCAACAGCACCACTTCTATTCAGATCCTGATCCCCTACAGCCATCCAATACATTTCCCCTTTCTTCAATCATTGAATCTTTTATTTTCGTTCTTCGGCCATGTTTTCTTCTATAATGTATAGATTTAAGCAGTTTAATAGAAGTGTCGTGTATGTGACCATTTTGGTAACTTAATCTTATTTAGCACATTTCCTGTAGACCTGACTCTTCTGAAGCATACTAATTTGCGTACACTGGCTCAATTTTAAGCCTGACTGTACGTTATATTGAAGAACTAAGAAGTTAGTAAAGGAAAGGTAAACCTGGGAATTCTACTAGGGAAACCTCCAATCGTTGCAGGGATACAAGATAATATCACTAATAGGCCAGAATATATGCCTCATCTGATGCCTCATTGCAGCCTGTGGGCAAAATGCAGAGCTTCCATTGCGTGTCTGATTCGTTCCGAAAAATTTCATATTCATTCGTTTAATGGATCTGTAGAGTTGTCTGTCAGCCAATGAAAACATTGCGCGCCACACGTGTCTCTCTCCTGGTGCATGAGACAAAGAGGGTGACTGCACTCACGACCATTGAAAACTATCGAAAGTTGAAAAGAATAGTTCCAAAAATAAGTGTACATGACGAGTAGCAACATGAGCACTCGCATAAATTGTTTTAGTAGCAAGAATGGCCCAAATTCAGTGTGTATCTACACAGTTTACCATTTGGGAGACTACATTCCTTTAACCCGGGAGAGGTGGGAATAAAGGGGTCACCAAGCAGACAAGCGTTCGTAAGTGGACAGGTGTGGCATGGTTCTGCATTTTGCTGCACGTCTTTACCAGAGACGGACAACGGACACGGTAACATTGCGGGTTGTACTGGCCTTTAGTCTCTCGTGCTACCCTGGCCTGACTAGCAGAAAACTTAGCCAATCACCGACCAGAGCAATTTCTAGAGGCGAGTAAGCTGAGTTGTCACGGCTCAATCATAATGTCACTATTTTCATCAACGGTGGAGAAATGGAAAACATGGGCAAAGTACCTCTTGTGGCTTGGGCTCATCTGCGAAAGTGCAACCAAAACAAGCCTAACCAAAGTACCAATAAAAGGTTTCTGATCATAAAAGTTTGGTAGAATTCGAAAATTGTTCCGTCAAATTATTCAGAAGAGTAAATTATTTTGTGTTTAGAGGGCGTTCGTTCTATTTCCCAGCCCCGATTGGGGAAATGTTGCGCTCTTTTTGCTGCTGAATCTCTTCGTTGACTGATTCTAATAGTAATGCCCGATGCTTGAGCTTTGCCTGCGTTCAAACTATAGACCTGCAAGGGCAACTGTGTGCTGTTAGCATTAGTTGAGTTCGTAGTTTAGTCTTGTGTTATGTGGCTAGCTCTTCTCTGTTTATATGGTCACTAGTTTTAAATTGTGTGATGCCTTGCACTGACTGGGTTGACGTACAGTGATTTTTTTGCTAGCATAACTTAAATCTGAATTGGCCTGTTGTTGTTATCAGTAGTGTGCATTTTGTATCTTAACTTCTGCTAATATTAAAGTTTTTTCTTCTTCAAAGTCTTTATGATGTCTTTTAATCCCATACTCTGCATAATTAACTTGCATATTTAGTTCAGAGGTTGTATAGCATTCAATCTATATTTTTCATTAAAACATTATATGAAGCCTGCACATTAAATACACATTAAATACATACAGGGTGGTCCACAAAAAAAACTGACGATCCAAGATTTTCTAGTCCAACTTTTCTAGTTAGCACCCCTCAGAACCAGGAGAGGACAGAAATCAAATCGAATGAAATGCGAAGATTTCTGTCCTCTCCTGGTTCTGAGGGGTGCTAACTAGAAAAGTCAGACTTAGAGAAAATCTTGGGTCGTCAGTTTTTTGTGGACCACCCTGTATAAATAAATACATAAATATAATAAGCCACTGAAAACAATTCATCACACATTTAAGGTTTATTACTTAGATACCGAAGATGCTCATTTTAGCAGCCCGTTAAGAAGCTCCATTAAGAACCCCATGCAGAATTGTGTTCCTTCCTGCAGCCGTAAATGATTGCTATATCGCCATATGCTATTGCCTCAACCGAAGCTGCAGGAATGCTGAAAGTCTCAGTCTCAAATATGCGAGAACTTTATCTTTAGTAATTAGTTTTGAGCGTAGCAAAAAGGTTTATTTTGTCAAATCTTGGTTATAAAACTTTCGCAACAAGGCCGTTAAGATTCTACCTCGGAAAGGCTATCAGCCTTTTAGCACTTGTGGTACACCCCAATATCTCAAAGAATTGTGCAGCTTTTTTATTGTAAAGTACCACTTTGCATGGGGGCACCTTAGGCCAATACAAAGTTTTTCAGACAGGGAGCCACCTTGAATTCCAAGTACGACACCAAAATACCGGCGATTTTCCAATATGGCCATCCATTTTTTTATATGGAGTAAAAATTCTCCCATTTTAGTGATCTTGGAGTTCAAGTCGACTAATCTGGAGGTGCTGAGAACAATGGTTTACATAAAAACCTTGAAAAACTATTTCTTGGCCCCATTTTATGCTCAGATTTCGAAAATTATTACTTCTTTGCCCATTATTTTGAATCTACTGTCGTGGATAGTTTTTCCGGGAATTTCTTGTAAACATTACGTCCAACTAATGCAAACTTCGTTGAGATCTTATTACCTGGTCTGCTTTTCACGCCACAAATCGGACTTCCACACTACTACGTCTGACACTACTATTAGTTCTCTTCTGCCGCTCATGTAATTAAGACTCTTCATCTGTTTCAATGATCAATAGAAGGACGGCTTGGGGCTCACAATTGATGGAATTGTTCACTCCGTGAAAAGCATGAAATTTGGTATGGATGCACATGAAGGATAACTGGAAAAAAATAGCTAAGATAGCAAGTTTAAACCCAGCCCCCTGGGAAGGGGGTGAATTACCCCCCGCCCCCACCAAAAAAAAAACTTTTTGGGGGCTGTAACCCCTTAACCGTTAACAAATCAAAAGCACAATATGAAGCAAAAACCTTCAGCACACAATATTCTGGACAGAAGGGTAATACATTTCTTTTACATAAAAGCAATCCTTGAACCCCAATAGGGTATTTAAAATATATCCCCCTTGATTTGCACGAACGCTTCTTTTATTCAGTTGGTTGTTATAGTGATTTTCGTGTTCAAAGTGCTCTTGCGAGCCCTCTAATAACCCGAAATTGGCATGCTTAGGATTTTCTGAAAGGTTGGGATCTATTCTTTCCATCAATTCTAGCCGAAATTATTTAGCTTAGAATACAAACATGAATATTACAACGGCACCTTGAAATTGAACCTAACCGCTACACCGATTACAGCATCACCTTTAAACGGGCTTACAACGGTCTCTATCCAAGCTAAGCAATTTCGGTCAGGATTGATGGAAAGAACAGATCCCCACCTTTCAGAATATCCTTAGCATGTCCATTTCAGGCTATTATAGGGCTTGCAAGAGTACTTCGAATTCGAAAATCACCATACGCTTTCGCCGCTGCGCCATAATCTCTTCACCATTAAATGGCATAGGACGGTCCCTGTCTAAGCTAAACAAATTTCAATTGGGATTGATGGAAATAATAGATCCCCACCTTTCAGAGAATTCTAAACAAGTCCATTTCGAGCTATAGAGGGCTCACAAGAGCTCTTTGAACACGAAAATCACTGTAACAACCAATTAAAAAAAGGAGCGTTTGCGTGAATTAAGGGTGATATACTTTAAATAAGATTTCGGGATTCAAGCGTTACTTTTACGTTAAAAAATGTATATCACCTTTCCTGTCCAGATATGTGGGTTGAACGTTTTTCCTTCCAATTATGCTTTAGATTTGTTAGGGTTTAAGGAGTTAAAACCAAAAAACCGTTTTGGAGGGGGGGGGGTGTCAGCCATTTTGGTGTTCTACGTGGAAATCGAGGTGGTTCCCCCTCTAAAAACACAGGCTATAGGTACCCGCAAGCAAAGTGGCTTGTTCCAAACAAAAAGTGCGCAGTATTTCAGTGTACCACATGTAGTCCAGTAAAATTAGGTAAAAAACGGGCCAATAAAGGAATTAATTAGCAACAAACTACAAATTTATGGGATGGTCTCAGGTGACGTGCTAAACAACATATTAAAGTCCCCTGAAATTCGACCATTGCATTGTCCGCCATATTGGGAAAATGGCTGACAGTTGGCCTCAAAACACACAAATTTCTTCTTTTCCTCCCAAACTATTGCCCCAACAAGAAAATCACCTTTATACATAATTTAAAAAAAAATAAATGTGTAGCCTTTTTTGTCTCTAAAAACATTTTACTAAGTACAACCGTTTGGTCAAAAATTGACCTAGTGGCGCAATTTTAGTCATCGAGAAGCACTACAATTAGCAAAAAATGTAGATTTTTCAGTTCTTCTCAAAATGTTGCTTTAACTTAAATATCTCTGAGAAAGATGTATTTTATTTGTGTTCTGTTTGTTTGAAAAGGAATTTAAATGATCAGGATAGTACGTATTACCGCATGTACTTATCACCAGAAATGGCTTCCAGCAGTTCTTTTTATTTGGCTAATTAGAGCTTTTGTAGTGTACATAATGCTTCTTCGCACTAAACCGAAGCGAACTGGTAAAGTCCTTCCTTCATTAACCATGCACAGAACAGTAAACAATTGTGATGTATGATTCCAGTGATTAACACGCAACTATTTAATCCGATTAATTGTGTCATAAAGTCTGATGAATAACTGGCAAGTCCTCTAATAGTCCGATATGGGCATGCTTAGGATATTTTGAAAGGTGGGGATCTATGCTTTCCATCAATGCTAACTGAAATTGTTTTACTTAGGTAGGAACCGTCGTAGGCCCATTTGAAGGTGAAGAAGTAATGGCACAGCGGCGAAAGTGTATGTTGATTTACGAATTCAGAGTGCTCTTGAGAATCCTCTAATAGCCTGAAATGTACATGCTTTGGATTTTCTGAACGGTGGAGACCTATTCTTTCCATAAATTCTAACCGAAATTATACAACTGAGATACGGACCGTTCTATGCCCATTTAAAGGTGAAGAGGTAATGGCGTAGCAGCAAAAGCGTATGTTAATTTTCCAATTCAAAGTGCTATTGCGAGTCGTCTAATAGCCAGGAATGGACTAGCTTAGGTTTTCTGAAAGGTGGGGAGTTATTTTTTCATCAGTCCTACCTGAAATTGTTTCGGTTAGATAGGGACCGTCCTAGGCCTATTTTAAGGTGTAGCAGTAATTGGTGTAGCGGCTATTTTGAATTTCAGAACCATTGTAATGCTCATATTTGTATTTGTATCTCAGCTAAACAATCTCGGTTAGGATTGATGGAAAGGATAGATACCTACCTCAGAATATTCTAAGCATGTCTATTTCGAGGTATTAGAAAGCTCACAAGAGCACTCTGAATTTGAAAATCAACATATGCTTTCACTGTCATGCCAATACCTCTTCACCTTTAAATAGGCATAGGTCCGTCCCAAGCTAAGCTGAACAATTTCGGTTAGAATTGATGAATAGAATAAATCTCCACCTTTCAGAAATTATTAAGATGTCTATTTCTGATGTTATAGGCACTTTGAATTCGAAAATCTCCGTATGCTTTCGCTGCTACATCATTACCTCTTTATCTTCAAATGGGAGTAGGACGGTCCCTATCTAAGTTAAAAAATCTCGGGTAGAATTTATGGAAAGAATAGATCCCACCTTTGAGAAAATCCTAAGCATATCCATTTCAGGCTATTAGAGGGCTCACAAGAATAATTTGAACACGAAAATCACTACAAGTACTGTTTTTGGTGGGGTAAATCCCCCTCCACTTCCCCATAAGGGGTTTTTGAACTTGCTATTTTTTTTCTAGTTACTCTTCATATGTATTCATGCTTTTCACAAAAAGTGAAAAATTCCATCAATTTTGGGCCCCAGGCCGCGCAACTATATGAAATGTAATGCACATTGAGCGCATTGAGGGCCACATCCGTGGCCTCTTTGGCACCGTTTATTCGCTGAATTATTGACTCAGTTTAAAAAAAAACGAATCAAACCTTTTTTTTTAGACAATTCCGTGCTCTACAATTTCAGATTAAACATCGTTATATGCAGCCGTTGCCGTGATATATTGAAAAAAACAGATTTCGGGTGCATGTTTCCAAGATGGCGGCAGGTCAACATTCATCTACATCGTTTATTGGTTTCATTGAATCTACGAAAAATAAATGAATAGAACATTTTTTTGTTGAAAATTGAATGCTGTACATTTTTGGACAGAACATATTTTCATGCCTGAGCAACCGTTACCGAGATATATTGAAAAAACAGTTTTCAGACGCCATGTTTCCAAGATGGCGGACAACGCAATGGTCGGATTTCAGGGGACTTTTAGTATGTTGTTTAGCACGCCACCTAAGACCACGCCGCAAATTTGTAGCTTGTTGCTAATTAATTCTTTTTCAACCCTATTTTGACTGGCCTAATGTACTATTGCTAAACATAAACACTATTTTCTTCCTACCAGTTCTGTACCCTCTTCTGGCATGAGTATTCCATCACTTAAGCAGAGAAGGGCTTGCCCCAACCTGGAGAAATTCAGACACGATTCATGCAACCGTCCTGCATACGCATCGTCTGAGGGGCAGCAAAACAAGCCTCTGTCAATAGCAAATCTTAAACGAAGCCACCACCGTTCTTTCTACCATTTTCAAAATAACTGCAGACCAGACAATCAATCACTAACAAGTGTCCTTGAAATCAACTGTTGGAAATTAATTCTAGCATATACAAACCTGAAAATACCATTACAACACATTCGAGACTGGTGGTGGTCTAAATTGTCCTAGCACCTTGACCACCAGTGGCCAATGCGATCTGAGTCAAAACCACTATGTAATGAGGTGTAGAGCTGCAGATAGCTAGATCAATACCACATCCACCCCAACCACTATTTCAATTAAACTTGAAAATACTAACCCCCAACATGGAAACTGGACCACATTCTCAATCCACTTCTACTAAGGAGTTCTTCTACAGTTACAGGCCCAAACCATGTGCATTCTAAAGCATACCCCAACCTCCCCCCCCCCCCCCCCCCCGGGTTTGAAAATTAAAAGCCATCCACAAGGAGGTCGCCAATAATTACACACACATATGACTGATGGAATCCAACATCTGGGGACCATTAGATAGAACGAGTCGAAAGATTCTAAAATTGCTTCCATAATTTCACCCCTCAAGTGAATCACAACGATACCTACTGAGTGTCAGTTACTGCTTCTGCAAATCCTTATGGAGCACAGTTATCTTCAACGCACAAAATGCAGTTTCTTTTCGAGCACTAGCTTACACGACTTGATTGACCTCCCACTGGTCCACTTTGATACAGCAAAAGCTTGTGACCCTTCAACTCGTCCACCTAAACTTTGAATCATCAATTCCTTCAAGTACCACTACTGCAGCCAGCTGGACCAGTTTCTGCAAAGTCTGACAGCCTGTACCATCACTACATGTCAGTAGTACAGTGGTGTCTTGTTTGAGGCAAACGTTATTAGCGTTCCATCAGAGTTCAAGCACTGCATGCACCCGGAATCTTAGTCTACTAGTTGGACTCCACTTTGTATTCAAATCGTAATGCCTTCTAGTACCTGATGACAGAATTTTTTTACACTTGCAGCAATGCATTGGTGTTGCACGCATAGTTGGAACTGGGTCATATGTTTTGACCCTGTGACCCAGAATTGTTCATACCCGTGATCCATAGCACCACTTGACCCAGTGACTCGCTGAGTTGACTTGACCCAGTGACTCGACATGATCATAAGACCCAGCGAGCCAAAGTTAGCCAGTTTTCCAAAAAACCCACTTTTCCAGGAAATATATTATTGGCAGACAATATGTAATAAATTGACATGATTAAAAGAATGCAAGTAGCTTTATTTCATTAGTGTTATGAAATCTGCAGCAGAGAATATCACTTCAACTTGCGAGGTGAAAAGATTAAAAAAAAAAACTTATTTGCTTTAAAAATTCACAATTATTACGTTTAGAGGCCACTACCTAATCATAAATTACGTCATACTAAACATGATTAAACCATCAGCAGTCATCAGCAGTAACTTTGTTACGAATCATTGGATCACCCTGGGTCAACGAGTTAGTGGACCATTCCTGCTCACTGGGTCATCTCCGAGTATGACTGGCTGACCAGGGGTGCCTTCGAAAATTGACCCAACTGCCCAGAGTAACTCAAAATCTAGCGACCGTGTATATCAACTCCCTAGGAGTGAGGTGATTGTGTATACTAATACTTGATCAGGAGCACCAGCGTTGACTATTTTGAGTTACTCCGTGATCCAAGAGAAACCTGAGTAACTCCCAAAATGGTGACCCAAACAAAATGGTGACTCCCAAACAAAATGGTGACCCAAAATGGGGACCCACTCCAACTCTGGTTGCACGCAAGTCCTCACTTGAAAATACAATTCCCGCAAAAAACGTATGTTAGTGACTCTAGAAACAATCCCTTGACTTCCTACAATTATGTCCACAACGTTACATCGGGTCCTCTCTTCCATCAGGTCACAAACAGTTTCTAGCTCACCTTAATAATCGAAAGTATGTCGTACATACCTTCCATTTACAGCCACTTACATCATCAATCATTACTAAAACTATGAAATCAAACTTCAAGTGGTTAATACGCAAACGTCCATTTAAGCGGTTGGACTTCAACTTACATCCTGGTTGCAGCAGAGAAAAATACTCACTCAAATCATCCCCCAGTTAGTTCTTCGACACCTGCAGTATTTTGTCATGACTAACTATTCAGTCCTTCTCCTTTCCGTTCATCACCTTGGTAATAAGTGATGTATAGTTTTTTTTTATCGTTTTTCAGTGATGTCGTTTAGCCAGCTAACAATAATTAATAAACAAAAACGGAACGTTAAATGTTTAGAGTAAGGGTCTAAAAGCCAAAACCTAGAAGGAACACGGACTAGCTTTGACAGTCAGGGTGGAGGTGTAAAATTTTGTAAGAGGCTGGTTAGCTTAGTTCTAGTTTATTCGGACAGAACATGTGTATGAACGGTTGTAGCAGGTTTTCTTTGTTCTTAGAATATTGGTATGGAACTTTAAGAACACAATTTTCTTGTGAAGTTTGGCATTTTGTGTTTTGATGCAATTTCTTATTATATTTCGTGGATTTACGGTAGAGGACCAATAATGCTCTCTGTTGCGAATATGCTGCCATGTTACTAAATCGAAAAGTAACTTTCAACATAAAGCAAAGCAGAAAACGTATACCATACTATTACTGGATCATCACAAGGGTCTTTGTAGGAGGATTTACAGTTTTTCGTCAAAATGTATTTATTGCTGGCCACCCGGTAGTAAGGGTCTAATGCTTCCCAGCCTCTTACAAAGTCTTACACCTAGACCCAGACTGTCAAAGCTTGTCCGTGTTCCTTCTAGGTTTTGACTTTTAGACTTTTACTCTAAACATTTAACGTTCCGTTTTTGTTTATTAATTCGTGTTACTTTTAAAATTGCAGCTAAACTGTAAAATAGTGCAGTTGACAGTCAAAGTTGAGAGTTTGACACAGAGGCCCTAGGCCAGTGTTAATAATAGAAACAAATCCTTTAATCTTTAGTCATGTCTTGCAGCTGGTGTTTGATAATTGGCATTGTTTCATAATAACAATGTTTGAAACAATGTAAAACAATCAATCTGGTCGTTACGAGCTCCATAACCCCTGAACCACTAGACCAATTAGAAAAGGCCTTATGGAAAGGGCACATCTACAGAGCAATACCTGTAAAATAAGCTAAGAATCAGCTTTACAGGGCAAATGGTTTGACCTGTAGAGAGGACAGACGAAAGGTACATCCCCAGAAGAACAAGAACAAGACCAAGAACAAGAAGTTGTCTATCTGGCCCCTCTCTGTATCTCTGGTTTGGTTCCAACGAATTTCACAATATTTGGAGTACAGACAGGCAGATTCCAAATTTGGTTTAAAGATGTTTACTTTTGACGGAGTTATAAGCTCTCAAAGTTGAAAGTTTAACACAGAGATCCTAGGTCGACCCTTACTATTTTACCTACCTTCTGTGTTCAGAGGTGTAAATTACCAAATAAATTTGAATCCAGTAGTAATTAGGTTTGACATGAACCAAACACGACAGCAAACTGTTGTATCTAACCCTTACAAAAAAATCTACTGAATGCTAGTTGGTCTACACTTTTTTCTTTGTTTTTTTTACGGGGATCTGTCAAGCTCTTGAGCAGTATCAGTATCTCTCTATGGTTGCTGTATAGCACTTAAAGCTAAAGGAGTTCACTGTCTGCTGGATGGCCCCCTTTTTACATCAGATATATTGTTTAATAATTTGACGTATACTGTTATTAAATTGTGTATCCGCATCATCTTGATACAAACAAGCAAGTCCCTAGTGCATGTCTAGTTTGACTCAATCGTTGATGTGTTTGCACACAACATGGCCAGCAGGTTTATTGAAATCGCATCGTTTACAGATTAGTGTTTGATGAGCAACTCGTCCCTGGTGCATTCTGTCCAATTTATGTAAGGTGCCTTTTAGATCCAATGACCACTTGGTCTGAGATAAGTTGTCGTTCGTGAATGCCGAAAATTACCTAATTTTGATGCAGTCATTGCCATGTTTGCACATGACGGGACGATTACGATGCCAAAATTGCTTCATAATCAAGATTCGTGTTTTACGAGCCACTCATCCCAGGATGCCACCCAGAAGAAGACTTCCTCTCCCATGTTTGTCTCCACCTTTCCACTTCCACTTCCTTCACCCCTCTCCATCCCTCCCAACCAGCCCCAATCATCTTCATATACTTCCCAGCTAAACTCGTTGTCATCCGCACCCACTTTGTAGCGCACCATCCCATCACATAGTCATTCATCGTTCATGCCAATAACCCTTCCGGGAGTCGTTGGTGTGGTACCCCACCTTTGCTACCACCTCCCTTGCTTCAAATACTGACCACCCCATCCCCCATTTACCACTTCTCCAGCAGTTAAACGATTAGCCCACACCACCCACCTACCAAGCTCATCCTAAAACCGCTCCAGCTGCCTCCAGTTGTCCTCCTCATGCATAAACTCTCCCACAGCAAACATCTTCCCCTGAAAACCACCCCATCGTGACCTTGTAGCTATTGTACCACCACATCTCTACCTTCCAAACCATACCCTTAAACCGATCCACTTTTCCTCTCACCTTCCTCACCATTAGCTATAAATAATTCTACTTTTCATGCAGCCTCATCCCCCCAGATAGTCATACTCTCTCATCCTCTTCACTTCGATCGCCCCACCGGATCACTCCGCACCCCACTTCCTCCCGCAGATCCTTCACCTCCCCGAACACCATGTATCCCGACCTTTCCACACTGAAAACCACCTTCTTCTCTGCCCTGCAGTCCGAGGACACCCCCGGCAACTCAGCCAGTCCTTCTCTCTCCCCATCCATTACCCCCAAATCATCAGCAAACATCAGGACTGGATTATGAGCCTCTTCTCTGCCCCCTTTTCCCCATTGACAGAATAAAAGCACTAAAAGTAGTTAACGTTTTAAAAAGCCAGCAAGTGCACATGTATACAATAAAATGCGACGTTTCGGGATTTATCATCCCGTTGTCAAGCAAAAAATATATTTTATAGTATAAGCTACAAGTCACAAGATACACTTAAATGGTTTCCCATTTTAAAGAAAAGCAAGCTAGAGCAGTAAAAGGTAAAAAATAAAAAGTTAAAAAAGATAAAAAGTGAAGCCCAGTCAGCGCAAAAGCTGAACTGGGACGACCTCTCCCTAACGAAGCAGGGAAGAAGTGATTTATAGAGCTGAGGTGGTGGCTATTTATGTGGGATGGCCCTGGTGGGAAAAATTTTCGATTCCAAATTTGTGAAGGATTGGTATATATTCCGAAAACTGTTTATTATTAGGCATCAAATGATTATGGACTGGTGGTCGTTGTGTTAGGATGCAAAGTGCAAAGTGTGGACATTCATGTCATGTAGTGAAGACCATTCTACAACAAGAAAAGTTTTAGGAGTCTCTCTGGGGACGGGAGAATCAGGAAGTTGACTAAATCGAATTCAGCCACAAGAACGCGAACGATTAAGCCAGTTGAAACCATGACTTTGTAGCGCTGACTCCCAGTCCTAGTCTCAAGAATAAGGAAAGGCAGAACTGCAGATCCTAATGCAGCATCGTTGGATAAAAATTCTGGAACAGCTCTGTATCAATACTGTGACACGGCGATTATGCGAATCAGCATTAGGTTCTGTCATAAGGGGGGTGTCAAGAGGGGGGAATCAAAAACACACTGACTAAACTGGAAGAAAAAGTCATTTTTGGACCTTACAAATGGCACTTTCAGGAGTCAAAACGAGACACGTTTCCTTACAACGGTCAGTGTGCAGAGCTACTTACTTAATTTGGCTACAGGAAATCAGGAAGACAGTCTCAATAGGTATACAAAAAGCACATCTTTGGGAAGGGGCTCACATTATTTTTGGACCTTTAGTGGGGAGGGGTCAAGATTTTTTTAGGTTCATCGACAATTTGGTGGTCATATTTTCATTTCCTCCATCCCCTACCCTCTGGTCATAAATAATGACCGGTCCCTAAAAGCGACGTCATGTGCCGAAGTGGTGGATTGCAAAAACAACACCGAAGTTGTAGTTGTTTCACGTGACGATCAGGTGGAACGGCGTCAGGGCGAGCCCTATTTGGCGTAATGACGTTTTGTTGTGGGTCACTTGGCGAATGCACAGCTGCCGTCATCTTGGATTTCTCACTTTTATCCATAGTTACCAACACAATGACTAACAAAATTTTTAATTTCAACTGGAATGCTAGAAGAGCATTCCATCCAGAAGAGTAGAAGACGTTGTAGAAGGGTGGGGAATGGGGGAACGCCGGTGGCGTGGCCTGGGCCGTAACAATGAGGTTTTGGGTCTAAATATGTCACCAAAGAACCCAGAAAAGGGAAGACAATGCGCATGATTGGGGGGGGGGGGGGGGGAGAAGTAGTTGTACGAACCCCTGGGATGGCATTAGAGTCGGACGAAGCCGTTTTATAAGCTCTTCTAGCCTCGGATGCAATACGTTGGTTAATTTTTCTCCACGTGAGCAAAATATACTTTTTTTCCTTGTCTGAATGCAACAAACATATAACACAAACACAAGGGTTGTTTCAAAATGGTGTTTACTACACTTACAACATAACAAGTATCTTTCTCCCGGTGTCTTACAGTCAGAGCTCGAATTTTCGCCCACAGGCGTGAGACCAGTTTCGAAGATGTTACATTGAGAAGTCATATTGGCTACAGCACAGGAACACGACCGACGGGGTCGGATGCTCAAAGGGGTGCTCAAAGGGAGAAGACCCTCAAAGGGAGAAGACCCTCAGAGGGATGCTCAAAGTGATGCGTGTGGCAAGTCCGGGTGGGCAGTTGAAGTGACGCCACGCGGTGATGGGCATCTTAAATACAGCATCTTAAAGTGAAATTTAAGGTTTCTCAGCATGCCGCATAAATATAAACGATATCTAGCATTAAACTAAAGGGATGTTTTTTTTTTGGATTGAAGTGAAAACAGGGCCTCCAAGTGATTATGGCCCTACACATTAGGAGGCTACACACTAACACCCTCGTCCCCTCATTACCTTTAAATTTTAATAGTCAAATTTTAAAATTTTAAATGTCGTGATTAAATTACTACGTATTATTACGTCGTGATTAAATTATTACAGACAAGTGCGACGTGACAGCCATATTTTAACGAGGCATTTCTATGTGGTCAACAGGGATATAAGCTGTGAGTCCCAGCCGGCCTTGGCAGCATCAGGTGTTTCTGTTGTCGCGTGTTGCCTCTTGAGGGCACGACGAACACTGTAAACAAAGATGGCGGGCGAATTTGAGTGAGGTACGCTCGTGATCGCTGTTGTTGCCCTGAAATTCCTTTTGGTTTCCCAGAAGATCTTCTCTCTTCCAAGTCTTATAACGTAAGTGTCTGCCGTGGCCGTACGAATATCACCTAGAATTTAAATTTACGCTTGAATTTAGAAGGTGGTGTGTTATTTCGACTGAATGTAAGCCTACTGCCTAGAATGATTTTTGTCCGGCACATGTCTGCAGCAGTCGCCGTTTTTTCGTTTCCGTGCCAACAAATAAATCAGTGCGTTCCTTTTTAGATAATTCTTAGAATGACAAAATGTTCATGGCTCGTGAAATATACGTTACGGCATTTCCTTGCGGGGGCTTGTGAAATTGTGATCAGCGTGACAACGGCAACCACGCTTTCACATTCCATTGTGATTATTTGTTAATAAAGAGACGAGGGCTGCGTGGGCTGCTCTGCGGAGCTGGTTTTGGGGGATATTCTCGCGCAGTTGCCGTCATGCTTGGGTCTCCCTACATTCACGACTTATTTTCGTTAGAATACCATTTTTGGTTAGTTGGTACTGGTCCTAACTAGCACTCACGTGGTTATTGTTTTATGTTTCACTTAATTAGCCGGAACCACTACCGCAGCGGCTCCAAGCTCATCCACCATCGATCTGTATATGTGGAAGGTTGTACTATCGCCATTGGTGTAAAAGGTAAATCAAGGTCGCCGTTCACGAAAATGATGTCAGTTTTTTTTCCAAATTACGAGCCTCGCTCGCGCTGTCGCGCTCGCTGCGGCTAACTACATAATATCATAGAACGCAACCAAAAACTTAGCCGGAAAACTTCACGCGCCGGAATCTAGATAGGCTGGCCATCTTGCTTGGAGCTTCTGCGGTAGTGGACCCAAATATTGTATTTGCTATGCCACTGTTTATGTGGTTCAGTAATTTTTGGGTAGGTCGGCGAAAGTGTAGATCCTGCGCATGTGTTAGGCGTGGGACTAACTACAACAGCACCCCCCTCCCCAACTAAAATCTGAAAAAGTCTCACTTATAATATTACGTCCCATGTAAATAAAAATAAAAAATAAAGCTAATTGCTTCCATCATCGTCGGCGTGTGAACGGTTGACACGACCGTCGTCGACGACTTTTTCAGACAGCTCTCTTAGGCTTGTGCGGCACATACTGATTGTTGGCGTAATGGGAAATCTTTTTTTTTTTTATTAAACAGTTTCTGTTTATTAATAGGCCTATATGTTTATGATGTATTGAAGTTGAAAATAAAAAGTTTTGGCCATTATGACACCTTCAAATTTAATATAGCCAAGCGCTTTCGGCTAATAAGTCATCATTAGGGCTAAAAGGGGGGAAAAACAACCAAATAAACATCATTTCGAAACCATTAAATTAAAAAATGTCACATTGCTTACTTTGACTATTCGAGTCCATGTTTACGTTTTGTACGCTTAGATTTCAAAGTAAATGATATTTACCGTTCCAATATCCTTGCAAATTTTCGACAGTCAGGTTTTCTGGAGTTGGAGGGGCTCAGAACGACTGTCTTCATCAGGCTACCACATCACCGCTTACTTCGTCGTGAGCAGTGATGTGGTAACCTGATGAAGACAGGACGTTCTGAGTAGGGATGGGTCGGTTTGGATTTTGTGTCGGTTTTTCGTACGGTGTTCGAAAAATAAAAAATTGATTTGATTTTCTAATTTAAAAAAATTAATAATTAGCATTTTCTAAGTAAAAATGACAACAAAGCTCCTAATCATTAAATTATAGCAGAGGAAAATGGTGCCACATCTAGGACCATGGTCTATGACGCTGCTGAAAGTGAAAGCAGGAGTTAGAAGCTAGTAATACTTCTGTTACAAGAAAATAATACTAGAAAAATAGCTGGTTGGGGAGAACGGTGGCAAAAACCGATACCGAAACCGAAACCGCAGTTTTGTGGGCGTAAAAACCAAACCGGAACCGAAGTCAAAAAAATGAAACTGACCCATTCCTAGTTCTGAGGCCCTCCAACTCCAGAAAACCTGACTGTCGAAAATTTACAAGGATATTGGAACGGTAAATATCCTTTACTTTGAAATCTAAGCGTACAAAACGTAAACAAAAACCATTTAAGTATAAACAATGCACACTCTCCCTCATTCTTCTGTATATAACTGAAAAACAGAATCATGATGTTAGGTGCAATCTTATTTACTAACATAATTTGTTTACCATTTTCAAATTTTTATTCTGTAGGATTGAATTGAACGAACCTCTAGGTGTGTTGGAAAATGAATATAAAGCTAACTTTCCGAACAAGACTTCAGGACACCCATCACTCTATCTATGGCACGTTTGTTGGTCACAATTGTTTTTAACAAGTTAGTTCACTCATTAATCCGGGCAGCTTACATTTGAAGGATGACCTGGCCTGACAGGCTTGCACTCCTGTGCTCCTGCTACTTATCGGATTGCAGTTGTTGAAAATATTATTACTATGACTACTGTAAAACGCATTGTCTACTGTATCAATGCAAAAGGAATTATTTCCTTGCATCGTTCACACATTTTCACACGAAGATGTACCTCTTTGACTGCTGGAAGTTCTTCTATGTAAAAGTGTGCAAACGATGCAAGGAAGTAACTGTTACTGTTCACAATACGCACAAATCGAGTACATTACTCAGTCATCAAAAAAACCGGGAAAAAATAATTCAGGCCTTGCATGTCCTTTCAGTGACCTATCCCGGGTACTGCGGTTCCAGCTGCTGACCCCCACTTTGTGGGGCCCCTGGTTCTGAAGTCAATTCCAAAAGTGTCCAAATTTTTATCTAAATCCACCAAAAGGTTAAGCATAGCTGTTGAACCCTGTTTAAAATGTCAATTTCACCATGATGAGTGCTTTTACGGCCCGGTGCACACATGCATTTTTTAAACGCACGTTGACGCTAGCAATCGATGCGCACAAGCGTTTTTTTAACGCCCTGTGACGCTGCGTTGATGCTAGCAATCAATGCCAACATGACCGTGAACCTCCAGTACACATTCGGCCGCAACCCATTTTGCTAACCCCGTGTACAAAAAGTTATATTTTGAAACCAATGAGACGATATTGCCTTTTTTGCCTACCTCGTGTACAAAAGATATATATTCAAACCAATGCGACGATATTTGGTACATTCATTTGCTGATTTAAGACGTACCGGGGGAATATATTGTACATCCTTTGCAGATTAACTAAAAAATTCGGATAAGTTTTTTCATTACCTCCCAATGAGTCTTTAATCATTTCTGCAGCAACATTTCATGTTTCAGGTAGTTCTTTACTCCTCCAATAAACAATTCCACGTTGACTTACTTGACGTACGCAACACCAAAATCCCAGTTTTTCTTCTAACCAGCGAATTTTCGAAAACTTCTCTACGGGTTTTCTTCGTCAGGCTAACGATGTGCCAAACGAACGCACGAGCGACGTGCGGTAACGCAACGTCAACACAGGTATGTGTGCAGTACCCAACAGACGTCACGTAAACCAAACCTCAAATTCGGTAACGCAGCATCAACGCAAGTTAAAAAAACACATGTGTGCACCGGTACTTAATGTTTTTCCAGTGAGAGTGCAGAACCCCAAGTAGGGTGTAATTGGGGTTAACACATATTCAAATTTGCCTCTTCTACATAGTCCGCCATGCGCCGTTGGACAGTCTAGGACCTCGAACGTTTTAGGGGGTTGGGCCATAGTGTACATGCAAACTCTACCATATCCTGGTATCTATGATACCCTACAAAATCCTGTCATTAGACAAAATCCGACAAATCACATTTGTTGTACACTTTCACCTAATAAACACGCATTTCATCAGACAGTTTCACATTCTGATCAGACAGTTTTACATTCTAAACCATGCGCAATGGCTGTTTGTCGTGACGTCACCATGAGTTAGCCAATGACGAACGAGAACAACGGTTGTTTGGCCGTCTGATTGGACTAGCCCAGTCACGTGATATGCAGCCATGGCGTGTGGTATAGGTATCAGACACTTTGGTAAATTTTGCTGTATGAGGACTGCTTAATAGGCAATTTGCGATCATTTGCAGCAGAAAAATGACAATTTAGAGGGTGGGCGTGAACTTGATTATTACACAATGTCTACTGTAAAGCATTTTAGGGAGGATTTAGCTTCACATGGGCATTTAATACTAGAGTTTATAGTGTAGCAGCATTTGAAATATAAACTATAGCTTAATAGCTGTATTGGAACTCATTAATGCTCAAATTTTCTGCGCAAGACCTTTTTTTTTTGCGGACCCATGCAAAAGTATTAGTGTTTGTAACACAAATTATGAACTAGGCCTAATTTTTTAATACCCATTAACGAATAGTTAACTAATAGTTCGTCATCAAGACGATACAAAAAAATTATGTAAAAACTCGCATCAAGGATATAAACGTCCAGCTATGTTTTTGTCTTCTTGATGTGAATTTTTGCGGAATTTTTTGTGCTATTTTGGGGATAAATTGACATTTTCACAGTAGGCTAATTACAGCGATGTTTTTCAAACTAATAGTATGGAAAGTTCGGGGAAAAGGTTCTCAATCCGTACCTGATTGGTAAACAAAATATGGTTTAGTTGTGCAGTAAGAGGCGCGGTGCGCACAAAATTTTCTATAAGGATTACCATAGTAACAAACTTTATTTCAGTATGTCTGTTGAATGACGAAAGGGATTTTAATGGAGAGCCTCCAGAGCATGGCCGAAAATCTTCGCTTGGCCGGAGGGTTCGATTCGAGCGATGACCAGCAGACTTCCATGGACGACCAATCTGGTGCGCTAGTTGATGGCAGCTTCTCGGAGACCGCTGTTAGTTACATTGGAAGACGGCCTGTGAAAACTGGTGCCCACACCATGATGGATAAGAAGATATTCCTCAAATTCAACAAACTAACGAAGACTTTAAAGGTAAGTGGCGTTGTTAGCTATGGACAGATCTACACGTGCTGTATGACTGTGGGACTTAATTTTACAGGGTTCGTATGGATCCTTGATAACATTGTTAAGGCATGGAAAATAAAAATTGAATTACTGAAAAAGACTAGAAAATAATGCCACTCAACTTCTTGACTATCGTGGAATTGTATCCTTACGTTTTCGGCCGAAAGTTCTCTATAATGAAACATTCGTAACATGATGATTACTTAGTTTATTTTACGCAGGACCAAAGGCAAGGTTTTCATTTAACACCTGTAAATTTTCTGTAACTAATACTGGTTGCCTTCTTCGGGCAGTCAAGAGACTGTCGCCCACTATTTTCAATAACGCCTTCCTCCTACACCAACAAACATTTTGAATTCAAACTTCCCTCCGCTTCACAGCCCGGAAGTTTGTGGTTGTGCTCATATAACCGCGTGCTAACTCCCCACGTGGTATCCAAATGACAGCTCCCGCAGCAACAGGCAGTCCTTCATCATCAAATCGTGTCTCTTCCAACACTTCTCCATCACATTCACCGTCACTGGCTGTGGTCCTCTCCTTGCAGTCCGAAATACCTCATCGTTTGACCTTGTCTGGTACTGGTGTTGGTGTTGTTGCCTTGTACCTCTTCCATCCTCTACTCTTTGCACTTGTGCTGTTGGTTCTTCTTTCCCGTGGACTTCTAGCTATTTACTGTGTCCTGGTGCCTCTTGCTCTTTCTGTCCGATTTCCTCCCAGTAGTTTCCTTTTTTTGATTTCGAAAATAACAGGTGATCTCCACTTTTACCAGGGCCTTCTTAACCATCTTCTACCCCCCCCCCCCCCCCCCCTTGGGAAATACTTTAAATCACTTCAACAGGACTGTCATTTTCAATGGCTCTTTCTGGTCCAACAGCA
>JAHWFP010109474.1:0-13828 GCA_023313725.1 Lithobius niger | reverse complement strand
CCAAATTTGGAATCTGCCTGTCTGTACTCCAAATATTGTGAAATTCGGTCGAACCAAACCAGAGATACAGAGAGGGGCCAGATAGACAACTTCTTGTTCTTGGTCTTGTTCTTGTTCTTCTGGGGATGTACCTTTCGTCTGTCCTATCTACAGGTCAAACCATTTGCCCTATAAAGCTGATTCTTAGCTCATTTTACAGGTATTGCTCTGTAGATGTGCCCTTTCCATAAGGCCTTATCTAATTGGTCTAGTGGTTCAGGGGTTATGGAGCTCGTAACGACCAGATTGATTGTTTTACATTGTTTCAAACATTGTTATTATGAAACAATGCCAATTAGCAAACACCAGCTGCAAGACATCGACTAAAGATTAAAGGATTTGTTTCTATTATTAACACTGGCCTAGGGCCTCTGTGTCAAACTCTCAACTTTGACTGTCAACTGCACTATTTTACGGTTTAGCTGCAATTCTAAAAGTAACACGAATTAATAAACAAAAACGGAACGTTAAATGTTTAGAGTAAAAGTCTAAAAGTCAAAACCTAGAAGGAACACGGACAAGCTTTGACAGTCTGGGTCTAGGTGTAAGACTTTGTAAGAGGCTGGGAAGCATTAGACCCTTACTACCCGGTGGCCAGCAATAAATACATTTTGACGAAAAACTGTAAATCCTCCTACAAAGACCCTTGTGATGATCCAGTAATAGTATGGTATACGTTTTCTGCTTTGCTTTATGTTGACAATTATTTTTTGATTAATGGCAGCATATTCGCAACAGAGAGCATTATTGGTCCTCTACCGTAAATCCACGAAATATAATAAAAAATTCTAAAGCATCAAAAGACAAAATGCCAAACTTCACAAGAAAATTGTGTTCTTAAAGTTCCATAACAATATTCTAAGAACAAAGAAAACCTGCTACAACCGTTCATACACATGTTCTGTCCGAATAAACTAGAACTAAGCTAACCAGCCTCTTACAAAATTTTACACCTACACCCTGACTGTCAAAGCTAATCCGTGTTCCTTCTAGGTTTTGGCTTTTAGACCCTTACTCTAAACATTTAACGTTCCGTTTTTGTTTATTAATTATTGTTAGCTGGCTAAACGACATCACTGAAAAACGATAAAAAAAGACTATACATCACTTATTACCAAGGTGATGAACGGAAAGGAGAAGGACTGAATAGTTAGTCATGGCAAAATACTGCAGGTGTCGAAGAACTAACTGGGGGATGGTTTGAGAGTGTTTTTCGCTGCTGCAGCCAGGATGTAAGTGGAAGTCCAAACGCTTCAATGGGCGTTTGCGTATTAACCACTTGAAGTTTGATTTCATAGTTTTAGTAATGATTGATGATGTAAGTGGCTGTAAGTGGAAGGTATGTACGACATACTTTCGATTATTAAGGTGAGCTAGAAACTGTTTGTGACCTGATGGAAGAGAAGACCCGATGTAACATTGTGGACATAATTGTAGGAAGTCAAGGGATTGTTTCTAGAGTTACTAACATACGTTTTTGCGGGAATTGTATTTTCAAGTGAGGACTTGCTTGCAACCAGAGTTGGAGCGGGTCCCCATTTTGGGTCACCATTTTGTTTAGGAGTCACCATTTTGTTTAGGTCACCATTTTGGGAGTTACTCAGGTTTCTCTTGGATCACGGAATAACTCAAAATAGTCAACGCTGGTGCTCCTGATCAAGTATTAGTATACACGATCACCTCACTCCTAGGGAGTTGATATACACGGTCGCTAGATTTTGAGTTACTCTGGGCAGTTGGGTCAATTTTCGAAGCCAGTCATACTCGGAGATGACCCAGTGAGCAGGAATGGTCCACTAACTCGTTGACCCAGGGTGATCCAACGACTCGTAACAAAGTTACTGCTGATGACTGCTGATGGTTTAATCATGTTTAGTATGACGTAATTTATGATTAGGTAGTGGCCTAAGTTTTTTTTAATCTTTTCACCTCGCAAGTTGAAGTGATATTCTCTGCTGCAGATTTCATAACACTAATGAAATAAAGCTACTTGCATTCTTTTAATCATGTCAATTTATTACATATTGTCTGCCAATAATATATTTCCTGGAAAAGTGGGTTTTTTGCAAAACTGGCTAACTTTGGCTCGCTGGGTCTTATGATCATGTCGAGTCACTGGGTCAAGTCAACTCAGCGAGTCACTGGGTCAAGTGGTGCTGTGGATCACGGGTATGAACAATTCTGGGTCACAGGGTCAAAACACATGACCCAGTTTCAACTATGCGTGCAACACCAATCCAGTGCTGCAAGTGCAAAAAATTCTGTCATCAGGTACTAGAAGGAATTACGATTTGTATACAAAGTGGAGTCCAACTAGTAGACTGAGATTCCGGGTGCATGCAGTGCTTGAACTCTGACGGAACTCTACTAACGTTTGCCTCAAACAATACACCACTGTACTACTGACATGTAGTGATGGTACAGGCTATCAGACTGTGCAGAAACTGGTCCAGCTGGCTGCAGTAGTGGTACTTGAAGGAATTGATGATTCATAGTTTCGGTGGAGGAGTTGAAGGGTCATATGCTTTTGCTGTATCAAAGTGGACCAGTGGAAGGTCAATCAAGTCGTGTAAGCTTGTGCTCGAGAAGAAACTGCGTGTTGTCCGTTGAATATAACTGTGCTCCATAAGGATTTGCAGATGCAGTAACTGACACTCAGTAGGTATTGTTGTGATTCATTTGAGAGGTGAAATTATGGAAGCAATTTTAGAACTTTTGACTCGTTCTATGTAATGGTCTCCAGATGTTGGGTTCCATTAGTCATATGTGTGTGTAATTATTGGCGACCTCCTTGTGTATGGCTTTTAATTTGCAAACGGGGGATGGGGGAGGGGCTGAGTTTGGGTATGCTTTAGAATTCACATGGCTTGGGCCTGTAACTAGAAGAACTCCTTAGTAGAAGGATGTGATATTTTCTGTACTACTAAGAGAGAATGGATTGAGAATGAGGTCTTGCTGCCATGTTGGAGGTTTGTATTTTCAAGTCTAATTGAGGCAGTAGTTGGGGTGGATGTGGTATTGATTTAGCTGTCTGCAACTCTACACCTCATTATTACATAGTGGTTTTGATTCATATCGCATTGGCCACTGGTGGTCAAGGTGCTAGGACAATTTAGACCACCACCAGTCTCGAATGTGTTGTAATGGTATTTTCAGGTTTGCATATGCTAGAATTAATTTCCAACAGTTGATTTCAAGGGCACTTGTTAGTGATTGATTGTCTGGTCTGCAGTTATTTTGAAAATGGTAGAAAGAACGGTGGTGGCTTCGTTTACGATTTGCTATTGACACGGGCTTGTTTTGCTGCCCCTCAGAGGATGCGTATGCAGGATGGTTGCATGAATCGTGTCTGGATTTCTCCAGGTTGGGATAAGCCCTTCTCTGCTTGAGTAATGGAATATTCATGCCAGAAGAGGGTAGAGGAAAGGTAGGAAAACAATAGTGTTTACGTTTAACAATAGTACATATGGTACACTGAAATATTGTGCACTTTTTGATTGGAATAAGCCACTTTGTATGCGGGTACCTATAGCCTGTGTTTCAGAGGGAAAGCCACCTCGATTTCCACGTAGAACACCAAAATGGCGGTCATTTTCCCCCCACCAAAACGGTTTTTGGGTTGTAACTCATTAACCATCAACAAATCAAAAGCGTAATGTGAAGGGAAAACGTTCAACACACAATTCTGGACAGGCAAGGTGATATACATTTTTTGTACGTAAAAGCAACGCTTGAATCTCAAAATCGTATTTAAAGTATATCACTCTTAAAGTGGCAATATCACCGATTGAAAGCAGACGAAATCTGACAACATATAGCGCTATGTAGTGCTATCTAGCTCATGCTTGCACCAAGCGAAGGAATGCACAACGGCATTTCTTTTAACGAAACAAACAAGCCGCGACATCCTTTATTATTGACTGAAAATTTGGTTTGTCCTCGTGCACATGGGAGCAAGCTATAAAGGTTAACATCATTGCCGCTAGATGGCGCCACGGTATATTCGTTAGCATTTCAATCAGTGGAAGTGCCACTTTAATTCACGCAAACACTCCTTTCTTTAATTGGTTATTAAAGTGATTTTCGTGTTCAAAGAGCTCTTGTGAGCCCTCTAATAGCCCAAAATGGACATGTTTAGAATTTTCTGAAAGGTAGGGGTCTATTCTTTCCATCAATCTCAACTGAAATTGTTTAGCTTAGACAGGGACCGTCCTATGCCATCTAATGGTGAAGAGATTATGGCGTAGCGGCGAAAGCGAATGGTGATTTTCGAATTCAAAGTGCTCTTGTAAGCCCTCTAATAGCTTGAAATGGACATGCTGGTATTCTGAAAGGTGGGGGATATGTTCTTTCCACCAATCCTGACCGAAATTGCTTAGCTTGGATAGAGACCATTGTAAGCCCGTTTAAAGGTGATGCCGTAATTGGTGTAGTGGCTAGTTTCAATTTCAAGGTGCCGTTGTAATATTCACGTTTGTATTTGATTCTAAGCTAAACAATTTCGGTTAGAATTGATGGAAAGAATAGAGCCCCACCTTTCAGAAAATCCTAAGCATGACGATTTCGGGTTATTATAGGGCTTGCAAGAGCACTTTGAACACAAAAATCACTATAACAACCTATTGAATAAAAGAAGCGTTCGTGCAAATCAAGGGCGATATATTTTAAATACCCTATTGCGGTTCAAGGATTGCTTTTACATAAAAGAAGTGTATCACCCTTCTGTCCAGAATATTGTGTGTTGAACGTTTTTGCTTCACATTATGCTTTTGATTTGTTGACGGTAAGGAGTTACAGCCCCAACAAATGTTTATGCTTTTTTTTTGGTGGTTGGGGGGGGGGGGGGGGAAATCACCCCTTACCCAGGGGACGGGGTTTAAACTCGCTATCATAGCAATTTTTCCCAGTACCCGTCATGTGTATCCATACCAAATTTCATGCTTTTCACGGAGTGAACAATTCCATCAATTGTGAGCCCCAAACCGCCCTACTATTGATCATTGAAACATATGAAGAGTCAAAATTACATAGCGGCAGAAGAGAACTAATAGTAGTGTCAGAGGAGCAAGAAGTCTGCTTTGTGTAAGATCTTAACGAAGTTTGCATTAGTTGGACTTCTGGTTACATGAAATTCCCTGAAAGACTCAAAATAATGGGCAAAGAAGTAATAATTTTCGAAATTGAAGCATAAAATGGGGCCAAGAAATAGTTTTGTCAAGGTTTTTATGTAAACCATCGTTATCAGCACCTCCAGATTAGTCGACTTGGACCCCAAGATCACTAAATTAGGACAATTTGTACTTCATATAAAAAAATGGGTGGCCATATTGGAAAATCGCCGGTATTTTGGTGTCCTACATGAAATTCAAGGTGGCTCCCTGTCTGAAAAACTTTGTATTGGCCTAAGGTGGTACATTACAATAAACAAGCTGCACAATTCTTTGAGATATTGGGGTGTACCACATTACTAAAAGGCTGATGGCCTTTCCGAGGTAGAATCTTAACGGCCTTGTTGTGAAAGTTTTATAACCAAGATTTGACACAACTAAACTCTCAGAACTAATTACTAAACAAAGTTCTCGCATAAGACTCAACAAAGTTCTCAAAGTTCTCAACAAAGACTTCAGGCTTTCAGCATTCCTGCAGCTTCGGTTGAAGCAATAGCATATAGCAATCATTTACGGCTGCAGGAAGGAACACAATTCTGCATGGGGTTCTTAATGGAGCTTCTTAATGGGCTTCTAAAAGGAGCATCTTCGGGATCTAAAGTAATAAACCTTAAATGTGTGATGAATTGTTTTCAGTGGCTTTATTATATTTATGTATTTATTTATACAGGGTGGTCCACAAAAAACTGACGGCCCAAGATTTTCTAAGTCCAACGTTTCTAGTTAGCACTCTCGGAACCAGGAAAGGTCAGAAATCTTCGCGTTTCATTCGATTTGATTTCTGTCCTCTCCTGGTTCTGAGGGGTGCTAATTAGAAAAGTTGGACTAGAAAATCTTGGGTCGTCAGTTTTTTTGTGGACCACCCTGTATATTTAATGCGTACGTAATATACAGGCTCCATATAATGTTTTAATGAAAAATATAGAATGAATGCTATACAACCTCTGAACTAAATATACAAGTTAATAATGCAGAGTATGGGATTAAAAGACATCGTAAAGACTTTGAAGAAAACAAAACTTTAATATTAGCAGAAGTTAAGATACAAAATGCACACTACTGATAACAACAACACGCCAATTCAGATTTAAGTTATGCTAGCAAAAAAAATCACTGTACGTCAACCCAGTCAGTGCAAGGCATCACACAATTTAAAACTAGTGACCATATAAACAGAGAAGAGCTAGCCACATAACACAAGACTAAACTACGAACTCAGCTAATGCTAGCAGCACACAGTTGCCCTTGCAGGTCTATAGTTTGAACGCAGGCAAAGCTCAAGCATCGGGCATTACTATTAGAATCAGTCAACGAAGAGATTCAGCAGCAAAAGGAGGACAACATTTACCCAATCCGGGCTCTAGGCTAGGAAATAAAACGGACACCCTCTAAACACAAAATAATTTATACTTTGAATAATTTAACAGAACAGTTTTCTAATTCTACCAAACTTTTGTGATCAGAAACCTTTTATTGCTACTTTGGTTAGGCTTATTTTGGTTGCACTTTCACATATGAGCCCAAGCCACAAGAGGTACTTTGCTCATGTTTTCCATTTCTCCACCAGTGATGGAAATAGTGACATTATGATTGAGCCGTGACAACTCAGCTTACTCGCCTCTAGAAGTTGCTCTGGTCGGTGATTGGATAACAGACCCTGGCTAAGACCCTGGCTAGTCAGGCCAGGGTAGCATGAGAGACTAAAGGCCAGTACAACCCGCAATGTTACCGTGTCCGTTGTCCGTCTCAGGTAAAGACGTGCAGCAAAATGCAGAACCATGCCACACCTGTCCACTTACGAACGCTTGTCTGCTTGGTGACCCCTTTATTCCCACCTCTCCCAGGTTAAAGGAATGTAATCTCCCAAATGTTAAACTGTGTAGATACACACTGAATTTGGGCCATTCTTGCTACTAAAACAATTTATGCGAGTGCTCGTGTTGCTACTCGTCATGTACACTTATTTTTGGAACTATTCTTTTCAACTTTCGATAGTTTTCATGGTCGTGAGTGCAGTCACCCTCTTTGTCTCATGCACCAGGAGAGAGACACGTGTGGCGCGCAACGTTTTCATTAGCTGACAGACAACTCCACACATCCATTAAACGGATGAATATGAAATTTTTCGGAACGAATCAGACACGCAATAGAAGCTCTGCATTTTGCCCATGGGCTGCATTGAGGCATCAGAGGAGGCATATATTCTGGCCTATTATGGATATTATCTGGTTTCTCCGCAACGATAGGAGGTTTCCCTATTAGAATTCCCAGGTTTACCTTTCCTTTACTAACTTCTTAGTTCTTCAATATAACGTACAGTCAGGCTTAAAATTGAGCCAGTGTACGCAAATTAGTATGCTTCAGAAGAGTCAGGTCTACAGGAAATGTGCTAAATAAGATTAAGTTACCAAAATGGTCACATACACGACACTTCTACTAAACTGCTTAAATCTATACATTATTGAAGAAAACATGGCCGAAGAACGAAAATAAAAGAATCAATGATTGAAGAAAGGGGAAATGTATTGGATGGCTGTAGGGGATCAGGATCTGAATAGAAGTGGTGCTGTTGCATTGGAATTAACATACGGTATCAAATAAATGAAAAGGCCCTATGAATCTGACTGATCACATGCCAAGAACCAACGAATGGGTTACATCCCTTCTGAGCTACATAGTGCCAAGACGCTCTTCACCATCTCTAGCACACAGCGGATAAGTAGAGGATGGCATGGTATCGCAGGAAACGCTTTTCCACTTGCGTCCCTCGTTCAAAACGGCGCAGCTTTTGTTGAGGCCTTGGGGATATCCGTCATCGAAACGACTGAAGACATTCTGGTTAACTGACCACTCACTGCCATCAGACCAGAGGAAAGAACCTTCCTCAACACGGTCAGACAGGCCGATGAAATAGTTGCTGTAAACTTTGTTTTTTAAAGTTGTTGTGAACATCATCCACTCAGCAGCGTTATGGGTTTTTTCATCTTTAATCACTAGAAGTCGTGCGCCATCGCGTTTGCATGCCAGTTCCGCATCTTTGTAATTTAGACTTTCTTCAGAGAGCTTGAGGCATTGTTTGCCACTTCCACGGGTGTAGGAAGACGGACAATTAGAGGCGCCTGTGACATTTAAATAAAATAGGATGAATTTAGTTCCACCTATGCCATTAAACACAATTATTGTTTCCTAGTGCAAGCAAGGTGAAATCCATGTACAATAACACGCTTTTTTAAACATGATTCAGTAAAAAAAAAACAAAAAAAAACAATTAAAAACCATTCCACGTAATATTTTTACAACATTAGGGATGGAATTCGAAATTTCCCATTTGTGGTACCACTTCTTGCCACCAGATGCTGTTAAAATACGTGACGCCGTTAAATGTTAAAACAATTCTTGCGTTTTGATCGTTTTGAGGATCGAATGTTTGGTTTGGCACTCAGGTCTAACAACGACTTGGCAGGCAGACCACTAGCGTTGACCTAGATCAAGAGCCAAGGTTCTATTTTAAGTCGGTGCTGTAGTAAATTTCCTATCATACCAAAACACCACAAGGGTAAAGGGGCCCACCAAGTTTTTGCTAACGTCTGCTAACGTAGGTTGTGGTCCAGGCAGTGATGACTCAAGCTTAACGACAACTACCAACGTCAGGAGTGTGTGATCAGAGTTGGGAAAAGAAATTTAGTGCAGCTATTGGGGCTGTGACATCACTACTTTAATGGCGAAAACTTGGTTCGGTCCCCTTTACCCTTGTGGGGTTTTGGTATGATATCACATCTTATTATACGTATGTTATTACGTTTGTTCCGATTATTACCAGTTGTGAACTTCTTACGACTATGTAAATTAGTAATAAATTTTGTTCTTAAAAAGCCTTGCGAAAAACTTGACAATGTATTTTTTTATGACCGTGATAGCTTAGAATTAAATACGAATACGAAGAGAAATAATACGTAACACATCCATATCGATAACAATGGTGTCGTTTGACTTTCAGCACATTAGTGATGTTGCAAAATTTTTTTAGTGAGAGTCTTCATAGCTTATTTAGGAGAAATTTGCAATAGATTAAATAAATCCCCATCGTAGCAGTTTCATTTCTCCGCATATTAGAGTAAAATTTCAAACAGGAACTTACTGTCACATATGTATTTTTTATCAATTTCTTATGACCACGATAGTTTAAAATTAAAATATCATCACAAGCACAGACAATAAGACTGTTGCATTAATTATATCAACAATATTCGAGTATTTTATTGTATTGTTCAAATAACCCGGTTTGGGATCGGCTCCCTAAAAGCAAGAAAACAAAACGAACGGAGCTCAGACCAAAGAGCCCATCTGTCCCATTTAACACTACAGAGAATAAAACAACATCATTATACCTTGGTATAACAAATAATTAAATCCTCAGCTGCTCATGACCAAAGTTTAGTATTTGTATGGGGAACCTAAACCGTATCATTGTGCCGCAGAAGTGGGGGATCCGACACAAGAGCTTCCTAGACGATCCGTCACAAGAGCTTCCTGTTGGCTGACATCTATCGCTGGCAAATTCATTACCAGCTTTCAGAACTCTTTTGGCTCTTGGACAATAGCCCACAGGAATAACATTAGAACCGAAACGAAAAAAATTCTAGCAGCAAAACTACTTGCCTTACAGTAATATTTTTAAAAAACGTCACCTTAATTTTTCGCGAAGCATTTTTTCAAAAAGTGTTCTTGGCGTAGGAGAGATGATACATCCAGATTTACGAATGAAAAAAGAAGGTCTTGATAAAACAACCGTAGCTGGTTCCACGTCATTTTGAAAACGTTTTCTTTATTTTAGCAGTGGAGGGTTAGGCCTAACTGGGTTAAAGGCCAAGCTCTTGTTCTTGGAGAGACCTGATTCCTGGTAATGTATTATCCAAAGTATAGAAAGGTAAGACTTGAGGGTTTAACTTTGTATCAGTTCGATTAGGAATAGCATGTGTACCCCTAACGGAGTAATATGTCTTTCTGTATTGACAAAAGTCGGCATACTTCTTTGTTTAGGAATTGTTAAATGTGAATAAAATCTCATCTGAACAGAAGGGAAGGGGTAACCGAAAATTCGAGGGGCTCTGTATAACCAAAATTAATCTTTAGCATCCCCTGAAGGTAGCCTCCTTGAGTTCATGGTGTATTGTGTACCGTCAAGATCAAAAGGTTCATGTACTTTCAATAACACATTAAACAAGTGATGTTTTCTTTCTCCAAACATAACCAAATGTTGAGGGGTCTCCTCTCTCTAACATATAAATCCTGTTCTCATAAATTTGAATTTAAACCACGATTTAACATTCGAGAACCTGATAAATTCTTTGATGCAGTTGGCATCTCGACAACATTATACAAAATTGTCGGGTAAGAGAGTTCTCTACTATTACGATCGAAGCCAGTTACTTTTAAGTTTCTGATTAAAACCCCAAAAGCGGCAAATGTTGTTCAATGCCAGCTGAATCTTTACTTTAGGACAAGCAGTCCTGTCGATTTGCTTGTAGCAGTGCCAGACAACGGTGAGTGTTAAGCCGGAATCAAGGGTGTAGGGTTCGACTGCCGGTCTGACATCTCCATCATCCACGGTATAATTTTTACAATTCAATACAACCTGACTGTCGACTTCAAGATACCTCTGTTGGTTTTTTGGATAAAAATTCGGGCGGTCTGGTTTCCAGGGCATATGCCTGATGGCTTTGACATAGAAATGTAACATTTTCTGGGTTGATTGTTGTATTCGGTAATTGTTGGTGTCACTCTCAGGTCGCTAGCATGCGCACATCAGAGAGTGTTTTTGAGAAGAGGCCTTGCCACTCGGGTCATCGGCTGATATGAAGTACACGGTGGATTTCGGCCTGGTCGGTTTTTTTGCACGTGAGGGAGAGAGCACTGGAAAGATGCCCTAATCCATAATCCGTAGACATCTCGGTCCTGTGGGATATTAGGAGAGTTCCACGGCATTGCAGTTACGGAATTCGTGTTGTTCGCTCCGGCAATATACACAGCATAGTTCCAGGCAATTGTCTACATCTACGCTGTTGGGTTGGTTGGACGTGACGTACTGGCTGGAGGGAATATACGTCGGAGTGTTGTCTTCTTCAGCGTGACGTTGGTGTGATTTCACTGATTTCACACGTTATAATGTTTGGGTGCCAGCCCTGGCTGACCCGCGACGGCGGATTTCACACGTAATAATGTTTTCTGGGCCAAAGCGAGCTGGCCAGGGCTGACGCGCGCCCGCCCGGCCCGCCTATCCAGCCGAGGCCAGCCCTGGCTGGCCCTGGCCAGCGCGCCTCATTTTTAACGAGTGAAATTCGAAGAGAGCCCTCCCGCGCTCGTAGCTTTGCAGTGCAGCCCACTATATGTCAACAAACGAAAGAAAACGGGAAACACTAAAAAAGAAATAGTTATTTGTCATACGTAAATTAAATACTCATTATCACCCAGATTGAAAAACACGTGGGAGAAAAGAAGGGATTGCTTATGAGCATAGAAGGTTCGTGATGCATCACACTGTTCAACTCTTTATCAGCGTTTGGTACAATAACTGGCAGTATTTTCCATATATGATATAATTTTTCCAATTTTATTTTCTTTGTGCAAATTTCGTGCCATTAAAATAATTTGTGTGGGTGTATACAAAGGAAGAACTGCAGAAAAAATAAAGATTAGAAATTACCGGCAGTTTTTTATTTTTTTATTTTGAGCAAAAATTATGTAAGTCATCTGAAATGAAAACAAACCTACATCAAAGAGCCATGTTTCAGAGTGCGAAGTTATGTTGAAATAATAAACTGTTCCAGAATGAAGACGTGACATTTATGTACTAAAGAGAAAATAATATGTCAAAATAAAGTGATACGAACCATATCTATTTTGCTGTTGTGGAACGTTAAACTGCCCCAACCAAGGATTCGAACCGTCAATCTTGGAACTACAATCGCTGAACCACACCGCCAAGAGTTAACTATTGGAGCGTCAGTATTGGTATCCAAAGGGCAACAGAAATGGGATTCACACCCGTATTGAAATAAAAACAATAGCCTACATTTAATAACGCAAGAAATAAAATCGAGAACCAACTGTTACATAATTGTATTTGCCAAATTAACGGAAAGAGGTTTGGTGTCATGGAAAGGTGTTACGAATAACACAAAGTCAAAAAAAAAAAAGGATTTGTAGCCTGTTGATCGTGGTACAAGATCAAAGTTAAAAAAAAACACGGAGAAAAGACGAAAAAGTCTGAGGAAAAAAGCCGGATTGGGGAGGGGGAGTTAAAACACATAAAAATGGTTTGGTGGGTTTTTCGTTTTGTATAGGGTACGTAGGTGGTTAGATTAATTGGCTCGAAAATCACCAGGCAGGGTATGGCGTTTCTCAAGAAACGACTTTTGTAATCGTTGGCTTTTATTTCTCCCATACTCAGTTTGTTCTTCTTTTTTCAATTCTTGGCTATTATAATCAAACCTTTTAGCGACGTTAGTTTGACATTAATGTCGCGCTTCTCCTGGAAACACGTAATATGAGAAGTGAAGCCGATTCACTGCTCTTATCCACTTTGCCGACAGACGGTGCTCCTAAACGAGCGCGGGTCGGCTCTCAAGCATTTATTACGCGTGAAATCAAAGCGTGCCCGGAGCTGGCATTTGGGCTGGCCAGGGATGGCCCGGGCTGGCTCCAGCCCAGGGCTGACCCGCAACGAATTATTACGTGTGAAAGCAGTAATAGTGAACTGTTATAAAATGTGCAACAGAGCGCTTGAATTTCATGTTGTTGATAGTACAGTGCAGGATTAAGGTTAGGTGGTCATACATGTTGCGGTAGCAGTAGAAAGTACCCAGTACGTTGGCATTCACGCAGTGGTTTGGGTTGGCTTTGGAGATATGATTGGTCTTCTGCAGTTATAAGTGGAGGTGTACTGAATGTTGGCACATCGCTGCAGGGGTGTGTCAATATGCCCAGCATTTCGGTCTGCAGCAACTCAAACGGCCTAAGACTTCGTCTACATGAAAACGGCTGAACCGATTTTCACGAAATCTGGTGCACAGACATTTTTACAAAATTTATCTACCAAAGCCAAATGTCATCAAAATGGACCGACACTATCCATGTGACGTTGATGGTCGTGGATACAGTATCTGGAACATAACTACTTTATTGTGGTATGCAGAAAAAAATATTTTTCCATTCTCTTAGTTTTTTTTTTTTTTATTAATTCATCCTTTCGCAGCACAACTTTTCATTAAGCATGACCTTTTTATACACGGATTTGTTAATTATGGGTGCTCGAGGCCAGGCGGATCCCCTAGAGGTCTGGGCCCGTATGCAGTGCATACCTAGCATACCTGTACGTTACGCCACTGCTCCCAGGCACATGATTGTTGTATTTGAGGCAGTGTTGTAAAACATATCTCTCCTATGAGTTAGGTTATGAGGTGCATGTTCCCGTATTGAGGCTGCGTGGGTGCAGGGTTACTGTGTCAGTTGGTTTCTGGTCACGGCTATAGTACACAGTGGAAAGATTCGGGTAGATAAACGAAGCCTCTCTGAGCAGATTGGGCTAATTTCTTCTGTGCACTGCGAAATTGGATCGCAGG
>JAHWFP010109473.1:0-17142 GCA_023313725.1 Lithobius niger | reverse complement strand
ATATGCTGCAGTCAAATTTCTCTCGTCCGTTTAATAAGAACTACGGTTAATAAGAACATTTTTAGCAGTCTCCTTAAAGTTCGTATTAAAAGAGGTTTTACTGTACGAAGAGGTTTTACTGTACGAAGAAATCCCGTCCAACGCATCCGCCCACCCGCTTGGACGACGGACCACTGCTTTCACTTCTGGACCAATCTCTGCTTTCACATCGGGGACCCAATCTGCTTGCGGCCGGGAATCCCGCCAAACACATCCTTTTTCACGATGACTCAGGCACCGACAATCCAACGATCCCGCTTGCCCAACTTTTGAAGACGGTAGAAGAAACAGTCTCCGACTGTTTTCTTTATAAACCCTCTCAAACCGTAATGCACCCGTCATCAACCGTAGTCTCAAGACTGGATTCGGCTTTGCTCTACGGGACCGTGATGCCAAACCCCGCACCCCCAATAGACCAATCGACTATGCTACTAACATGCCTTCTACGCAACGGCGGCTCCCTCCACCGCCACGACCGGGAAGAGAAACGGGCTTCTTCTGTGCTTTTGGCGACGGCTCACAAATGCAAGGAACGTCGATACGTATCCAGAATGCAAATTACTGAATGCTGAAGTAACTATTTTGGCACTCCCTTTCAATCCCTCGGAAAGCTGAAATTCTGACCCACGTACTCTACGACAACGACAAATGCCTTCGTAAGAGCCTCCGAGCTACTTCCCAGGCAGACGTCTAAAACCCCTCAACAAATTCATCTCCAATGATCATTTCATAATGGAAACCCTAGAAACAATACGACTTTCCCTCAAGAAAAACGACTAGACAGTCTCAATCGACTTGGAGGATGCTTATCTACACGTCCCTCTACATCCCAAGTCTCGTCACTACTTTCGTTTCCTATACAACCAAAAAATCTACGAATTCAGGTGTCTCCTGTTCAGACTAAATGCCGCCCCACGAATTTTCGCCTAGACTAGCCAAATTAAAGCAACAGCAGATCTAGGCAAGCGCATACCTCGACGACTGGTCGCCGATCTCCCAAGACCCTCAGCAACTAGAAATCAACAAGAACTTCACGATAAACCTCCTGAACCAGTTAGGATTCGGAATAACCCTCCCGAAATTCTGTCTAAAACCAGCAAAAATCTTCACATTTTTAGGCGTTGCTTTTAATCTAAAATCTGTAACAGTGATGCCCTCTCTAGAAATAATGGAAGACCTCATCGAACACTCACGGTGCTTCCGATAACAACCCCTACACTCACTCGGGGAACTAAACTCGATAATCGGGAAATTGGACGCCATGGCAGCTCTCGTAGCCTACGGTCGCTGGATGGTCATACCCTTTCACCACCACCGGATCGACAAATGGTTCCCCTTTCAAGATCAACACGACTACAAACGGAAATTGGACCTAGACTTCCCCTTAGAATTTCTCCTATGGTGGTCGGACCCAACGAATCTGGCACACTCCGTACCCCTTCACGAACCAACTTTAGACCGTCTAACTCTTCACAGACGCCTCCCAAGAAGGCTGGAGAGCCCACATGGATCACCTTCAAACCCTCAGGGCTGTGGTCTCCTCAAGATGCGGAGCACATCAACATTTTTTAACTAAAAGCAATCCTGCTAGCTCTCCAACACTTTCGCCTGCAAGTCCAAAACCATGTAGTACAAGTCCAAGCAGACAACATGGCAACAATCACTTGTATCCGGAAGGAAGGAGGGACAAAATCACGGATGCTGCACAAGATCACCTCGGCCATCTTCTGCTTACTGAACAACGTCACCCTGTTATCTCTACACATTCCAGGGAGTAGGAATGTAATCACCGACTCTGTCTCGCCGGAATCCTCTCACAGGCGAGTGGACACTCAACAAATCCACCTGTGAATATCTCTTCAACATCTGGGGAACCCCAATGCTGGACCTATTCGCCACACGGCACAATGCCGGACTTCCCCACTTCATCAACCTGATTCCAGACGAAAAAGCCATGGTAGTAGACGCACTTAACGTTCCCATGGCAGAAGCTATATGCATATCTCTTCCCACCATTCAAACTCCTTCCCTAAGTTCTACAAAAGATAGAATTATCAAAGCCTGTTCCTCCTAATAGCCCCGTGGCCATCAGCAGCATGGTTCCTGCATCTTCTGAACCACATAGTCGACACCCCAAGAAGCCTTTGACCAGATCATCTGTCACAACAGAATGGATCCAAACTCCACCAAAACTTAACCACACTAAACCTTCACAGGTGGCTTCTGTCATTAAACTCCTCAAGAAGGCTGGAATTCATCACGACGAGGCCAATCGCATCGCATCGCTTCTTAATCTTAAGGAACCAGGAACTCAACAAACTCAACAAACAGAATGTATGACAGCCACTGGACAAAATGGCTTCATTGGTGCCTCAGAATGGAAATTAATCCAATTGATCCCCCTTTACCAAACCTACTAAAGGTTTTCAATGACTTATTCAAGGGAGGGTTAAAAGGTTGAACCATCCTCGTCTACCTACCGGTCAGCATTTTGGGCTCTGTTTTTAAGGCAGCAAACAAGACCTCCCTCTTAGAAGGTTATCGCATTTCAGCCCTAATCAAATCTTTCGAAATGGAACGACCAACAACGAGGCGACTCCTCCCCGACTGGGACTTGCCTACTGTCCTAAACTCCCTAATGCAAGACGGCTCCCTTCATCCATGACATGGAGAACTGTTTTCTTTGTAACCCTGGGCGCAGGCCTTCGCTGCAGCGAAATGCAAGCACGATCAGCAGACCCAGCATCTGCGTTTTTGGCCCAAATTTCAACTTTGCTACACTTAACTCCACTTGCAAGCTTCAGAGCAAAAACTCAGAAACCCTCTGAACCTTCAAAACCGATCATCAGACCTGCATTCACAAACTTCCTTGGAAACGAACCGGAACGTCAACTCTGCCCAGTACATGCTCTACGCTTTTACTTAGCACGAACAACACACGAGCAAATACGGAAAGGAAGAAATTTTGCCGGCCCTTCTGACTGGCCAGCTAAAAATGGTTTCTTTGACATAGAAAAACATACATAACCTGCAACCGCCATGCCTCCCCTCTTGAGTCACCGCCTGACGTATTGAGAAGAAAATAAATGCCGAAAGCCTCTGCACTCTCGCTTTCATAGAGGACTGTGACACGCATGTGCAGTGGGGTTACCGAGCATGCGGCTACATGCAACTAAGAAAGCTCTAGGGAGACGCATCCATTGGGACAAAGAATGCTAAATTAACAGGTTACGTATGTTTTCCTAGGTAAAAGAAACCAAGTTCAAAAATTGATAAAAGGTTCAACTCACTAAACTGGATTGGTACGATGGCAAATTTTCTATCTTTTCCTTGGATTCTCTTCAGGCCTTTAAAACATATTTACACACTATTTACAGGGTTCAGACAAAACCTGGAAAACCTGGAAATTTCAGGGAAAACAAGAAATTTTTTAAAAACCAGGGAAAAGACAGAGAAATTTGAAAAATGTCCTTGTGTCTGATCCGTAAGTTCCATTGAATTAGCAGATCAGAAACAAAATCCTAAGCTAGACAAATCCTGGGCTATTTTAATTTGTGCCTTATTATGTTCAAGTATTTTAGATATAACTTAAATAAACCAAATCTGTGATGAAAATGCGTTTAATCCCATCTGGTCTAATCTGCGAACAGCTATTTTCTGGGATGTTGGATTATTTTGGTATGAATATTAATAAAAATAGCAGCAAACCTACTGTGTTTCCCTAACTAAACATCTGTAAACACCTGGAAATTGCCATTTCATGCACCTGGAAATTAAGAATAAAAAAAATTGTTTTAACTCTGTATTTACACATATTTTATGAAGTTTTCAGAGCACTACATCCCGTCCTTCTGCCTTGCGTGTTATGGTTTGTGGTGGCCGTTCTGTGCGTTTGAATTTAATTGTTTTATGGCCCCTGTTGTGATTGGGCCGGCTTGTGTTTTCGTCAGTGCAGGGATAGGTTTTCGTTCTAGGTGGTGGGGAACGAGTGCATTTATATTTCTGAAGGCCGCTTGGGTGAGATTGCATGGTGTTGGTTTTTGGAGTTCTATGGCAATGGATTCTAGGTAAGTCTGGGGTAGAGCTGCTTCTCTTTAAAAAGGATTTCGGTGTTTTTGAAGTCTGGGAGCTGGTCTGTGTCCACGAAATGTACTACTAGTCCGTCATTAAGGTCGAATTGTTGACCTGCTGATTTGTGCTCAGTATTTCGTGTTTTGTGCGTTTGTGTGGCCTACATAGGTGGTGGGGCACTGTAGACATGGAATGCGGTACACAACATTGGATTGTAGGGTGGGACTTGTACTAGAATCCATTGCCATAGAACTCCAAAAACCAACACCATGCAATCTCGTCAAAGGGGCCTTCAGAAATATAAATGCACTCGTTCCCCACCACCTACAACGAAAACCTATCCGTGTACTGAAGAAAAAAGCCGGCCCAATCACAATAGGGGCCATAAAACAATTAAATTCGAACGCACAGAATGGCCACCACAAATCACAACAAGCAAGGAAGGACGACGGGATGTAGTGCTCTAAAAACTCATAAAATATGCGTAAATTCTGTAAATAACAATTTTAAATGCCTGAAGAAGCTCCAAGGAAAGGATCGAAAATTCGCCATCGTACCAATCCAGTTCAGTGAGTTAAGCCTTTAATCAATTTTTGGACATTATGAAACCTCAACGTAAAATGCCCATTTTTAAAAGAAACCATTTATAGCCGGCCAGTCAGGAGGGCTGGCAAAATGGACTCTTTCTTTTGGATTATTAAAATCTGGAGATTCAGTGTTCGAACGCCTGGAGTGCGTTGTGATCCAGAGCTTAGTGAAACCTACACCCTACAAATAGAAAACACCGGTAACCGGTTGATACAGTGGTATTTTAAAGACGTCACCAAAACAGACACAATACCACCAACGTAGAACAAACACAGTTCTACAATTAAATTTTTGGAGAACTCCAATCTCCTTCTTCAGAATAATGCCAAAACCACGAAAAGTTTGTTTACATCACAGCGTCTTCAGTCGAATCCAAATTTGAACGCTCGCGCTCGTCAGCCTGACCACTGATTCGACTGAAGACGCTGTGATGTAAACAAACTTTTTCGTGGTTTTGGCGTTATTCTGAAGAAGGAGATTAGAGTTCTCCGAAAATTTAATTGTTAAACTGTATTTGTTCTACGTTGGTGGTATTGTTTCGTTGTTTAGGAACCCTACAAATATCCAGTAACCCTTAAGGTTGGTTAAATTTCTGAATAAAATCCACACTTCTACTGAACATCCCACTCAAAATCAGTAAAAGAATTCCATAGGTATGGATAATAACTGATAAAATATCTAATTTGAAACTGTTATTTGTAGGTGGATTTCATGGATTACAACCAGCAAGGTTTCTTTTATTTTCATATGTAACGATTTACCAAAATAAAATAGTGGATTGAAACTGTCCTATTCTTATGTTGCAGGCAATTGCGGGAACGTTGGCACTTGTGATCGGTTCTGGAGTGTTAGTTCAATCTATGCCGTATACTGAAGGATTTGGCACCAAACAGTTGGCTTGGATGGCACACAGCGGGCTTCTGGGAGCAGTCATTGCACCCATTTGTCTTCTGGGAGGACCTCTCTTGGTTCAAGCTGCGTGGTATACAGCAAGCATTGTTGGCGGTAAGAGAGCAGCTGGTATACTAAATGCCCTATATTGTTAGGTAGGAGTCATGTCCACTAACAGTAAAAAGTTCGTTTAGCAAGCCTTTATTTGAATGCCCATTAATTTAGTACATTGAAATATCTCATCTGGTATGCTAACCAATTACAGTACCAAATTTTTTCTGTTGACAAACCCTTTGAAGATTTGCAAGACGATAAGTTGAAATTTCCAATACTAAAAAGTTTGACCAACAGTCATTTAACCCTTTCCCACTCCTGCGTCTGACCCGCTTTAGCGCTTTTCCTCCGCAAGAATTAACCCAGATTTCTAAGTGCAGCCACTCGTGCAGCGAAGCCTACCACACCTCTATAACACAAGCAATTGTTAGGTCTAATAAAACTTTATTAGCTGTTTTTTTTTGGTAATAAAATAAATTTAGGATGGTAACATGCTCTGCAAAGCAAAGCAGTTTCCTGTTTTGCAATTTTTTTGAACTCCTGGCCTAGACAAGTGGGCCTATAAACGACCTGTTAAAATAATGGCGCAATTCTAGGGCTGCACGCTGCCAAGCTTGGGTTAGGTTTCAAGTGTTTCTTTCATCCTCCAATAAAATTAGGTACGCCTGTAGTATATGTCTTGTAGACCTATTTTTCAATACTTGCACACTGTGTAGGCCTACTGCTGCAAAAAAAAAATACTTTCATCATATTTAGATTATTTATGCTGGTCTTGTTCCCTTTTTTTTTTGTTTGTTTTTGTTCTCTAATTGCTTTCCTTCTGTTTTTGCTTGCTTTCTTTCCCGTAATTTGATGCCCCTGGTCAGGTTATATCTTCCCCCCCCCCCCCCAATCCTCCAGACCACAACTATATTTCTGGGAACCCTTTTAAATTTGATGACCTTTTTGTTTACGCCATAAAATAAGGAGTCTATAGAGTAAAATTACTAAGGCTGTGCAGGTACCAATACTAGTACCGGGATCAGCTGCAGGTACCACTGGTATCGGTCCGGGACCGAAAAAAGTACCGGCATCGGCTTGTTTTTTCCAGAATCTGCATTTTCGTGTATTAATAAGATGCCATATTGTTCCCAACGCTACTAAAAATAAAGCAACTTTTAAATAAATAATCTGCTAGGTATTAATCTAGTTGAGCTATAAAGTGTTAGCGAACAATTCCTTTGTAAAAGTGGTATGTTTGTTACACCATTAAATTCCTTACTATTAAACACATTCTATATTCTTTATTAAGTTATCATTTGATATCGGCATTGGCACCGGCTTGGGTTTGGTATCGGCACAGTATCGGCAAATGACCAATAGCACCGGGATCGGAACCGGGTAAGAGGGCACCGTTATCGGGAAAAGTGGCACCGGCACAGCCTTAAAAATTACACGTGCAATCTTACAGCAACTATTCGATGACACATTGTACAATCCACACACCCCAGGAAGAATGCATTAAGTATTAAAAACATACCTTCTTTTTTCATAAACTTTTCATAAACTTTTTGTATTCTTCTACACGTAATTTTTCTTGGTGTGGCTCTGTGACCTTCTGCTTACATTTTGACATGTCTGTCTTGTCAGTGGAAAATCTGCCAGCCGGTACTGTACAGCCCTACATTTTCGCTAATTTTTTCTCCTTAACGAGCGTTTCTAGTTGCCGTTCGGAATATATATTTCGTGTGAATTTTTCCATTCTTTCCCAAAGGATGCTTTCTTCCTTGGTGGTTTTAAAGTTGTCTAGAGCTGGCCAGCTGCGTAACTCTACCTGCGCGAGCGCAGCCCCTTTATAAAAGCGTCTAGGCGAGGCTCCTCCAGCGTACACCACTACGGTAACGGTTCGTTTTCTTTCCACTGACTTCGCCATCGCCGTTTCAAGACTGCCCGTATCGAAGACAGTCTTCGCCCATGGCAGATCCAGAACCACACAAAAGGAATCTTCACCTTCGCCTGCAAGTCCTCCAACTGACCCGGACGTTTTGGTCAACTCTTCGCCGCCACCAACCTTGGCAACGGCACACACTCATAGCCTTTCTTAATCGTAGGATTGGATCACTTCATTCTCAACGAAATCCTCCCAGAAACGTCATCTTTCCTCGTGTGATTTGTACAAGCATCGATGCACTTCCTCTTCGCCTACTTCATCATCAACAGTAAACTCGCTCTTCCACCAGCCCACCACGCCCTTCGCTGCCCCGGAAGGTTCCTTTAGTGACACTATCCTCCCACCCCATTGTCCCCGACGAAGACAGCGAACTCGACACAGCCTCCTCCCTAAACGACTCATTCCCCTCTTCCAGCTGGTCCACCCAATCTCCGTATCCCAGATATGACCATTTTGACGGCTAACCACCGGATAATGATGATGACCCCTCAACCATGCCACTCTCTTGAGCTCCTAAAGACGGATTAAGAAACCATTCACGACTGTTTTTTCTACAAATTGCACCCTACAGATGCTGGATAGATCAACAGGACAAAAATTCGTGGTCTCATCACTGGCTTCAGGACACTCGTTGACAGCACTGCCAATATAATAGAAGAAAGAGCACACAAAACCACACAGAAGAACACAACAAATGTTCACTTGAATTTTCGGCGAATAATTGCGTTCGCCTTCTTCAGAAGTTAGTTAAAAAAAATACGAGTCACTACATCGTCCTTTTGAAATTCGTGCAAGACGCGAGAACCACTGATCTAAATCGTGCGTTGCATCTGGAGTGACAGAATTTAACAAAAATTGGGCACTCCAGATACAACGCACGATTTAGCTCAGTGGTTCTCACGTCTTGCACGAATTTCAAAAGGACGATGTAGTGACTCGTATTTTTTTTAACTAACTTCTGAAGAAGGCGAACGCAATTATTCGCCGAAAATTTAAGTTAACATTTGTTGTGTTCTTCTGTGTGGTTTTGTGTGCTCTTTCTTCTATTATGTCATGTCTAAACCACAGTAAACGCCGGTTACCGGTTTTTGCAAGCACTGCCAATCCACGGCACTTAAAAACCTACAAAGAAAACTAATTCCTTATGGCCAAAAATGGATTTTGGGACCTCCATGTTCATCGCCAGGAAGATCGAAGTCCCGTCTGTTATTCTCAAGTCGACGACAGAATCATTCGTCTCGGCCGGCGTAATTCATTCAGCTATCAACACACTTTGTGAGAAATTATTCTTTGAATACTGCCGCAGCGAAGCAAACCGCGACCTCATCAATCAACTTTTCAAGAAAACCTCCTTCGCCACTTTCCATTCTTCAACTAGCTAACGAAGGCACTATTCAACTCAACCCTTCTTAAACTGTTCCACGAATCTAAAGGATTCAACCCGCCACATCCTACATGAATCCGATACTTTGTTTTGCGGCTTTGTCCAAAAATTCACTCCCCACCTCCCAAACCCAACGAAAGCAAGCCTAACAAGCCTCCAAATTGTATTCTGACAACCGGCCTTTTCGTAGCAATCCCTCCAACCACTGCAGAGTAGGTAAAATCTACAGCACAACGCCCGACCGCCGCAGTCGTTACTTCTTCCCAAGATCAAGAAGCAAAGCCCGCAGCAACCAATGACGCCACTCATCCAAAATCCCTTGCAGTCGGGGTCGCCTACGACATTTCCTACCAGCCTGGAACCTTCTAACTTCAGACCTATTCATTTCTCAAGGTTTTTGATCATCATTCATCAGCAAACCGCCGCTCGCAGCACCACCACCTTGGAATCTCGCTCCCATACCATCTCCAGCATTTTCAGTGGAAGTCCTAATCTCCTTCGCCCCAAGTTTTACTGCTCGATCTTTCTTCGCCCAAAGAAATCCGGTGGCAAAAGGTTCATATTCAACTTAAAAAAGCCTCTCAATCAGCTAATGGCTAACTGCCACTTGAAGATGCAAACCTTAGATTCCATCCGCCAAATTCTTCATAAAAACTAATGGACAATCTCAATTGACCTCGAAGACGCCTACCTCCATGTCCCCCTTAGACGCTTCCTGTCTTCCATCTCTTCCGTCTCATGTATGATGGTGTAGTATACGAATTCCAATGCTTGCCCTTCGAACTCAACGCCGCACCAAGGAGCTTCACTTTAAGTTTTAAAACTTGTCCTTGCTCACCTTTACCGAAAACAAATTTTGGCAAACGCTTACTTGGGACGATTAGCTTCTCAACGACATCAACCACACTAGCTACTTTGCAATCGCCACGTCTCTCCTCTTTTCAACTGGGTTTCTGCATAAACCAAAAGAAATCAAGACTCGCATCTCCACAGGAATTCACATTTCTAGGAGCGTCATTCAACCTCGCATCTGTGACAATCTGTCCTTCACGAGAAAAAATTGGGCACGTCATCAAAACTTGCCGCTCTTTTTGTCACTACCTAACAGAACCCAGTTTTCTAATCCGCAAACTGGACTCCATGGCAAATCTTGTCCCTTACAGTAGATGGGTGACAAGACCTCTTCACCACTTCCACATCGACATCTAGGGAAACCAACTCAGCCCAAACTGCACAAAGACACCCACAGACAACTTCCCTCTAGACAGACTGCTTTGGTAGTTCGACATCATGACTATGTCGAGCAATCCCACTCCACGAACCACAACCAGACCTCCTATCTCCTAATGCAGTGGTTCCCAACCTTTTTCAAACCGCGACCCCCGCCCCCCTAAAAAAATTGTTTTTCCATGACCCCACCCCAAGTAAATTCCTTCGCCCGTCTGTTTCTCAACTAGAGCGTCTGGGGTAGCGTTGAGAGCGTCCCCAGTGGGGTCCGGAGCAGAGCTCCGGGAAGCCAACCCTTTTTTTTTTTTGCATTTTAAGGCGCCCACAAAGTTGTTTTTAGATTAGAAAGATTAGTTGTTAGAATCTGAGAGATTATAATTAGAATTAGATTTTAGAATAGATAAAAGTACTTTACATTTAATTAATTTTATTAATGATTAAATTTCAGGGGGGGGGAAAGATTTTAAGATTAAAAGATTTTAAAAGCTAAATAATTTTTTTCCTGCTTATGTATCGCGACCCTTGAGAGGACGCCCCTTGAAAACCACTGTCCTAACTGACGCATTCCTGGGAAGATGGGGAGTGCACATAGATCAACACGAAGCTTTAGGTTCCTGGACAATCAACAACAACGATCACATCAACACTTTAGAACTGAAAGCCATCTGGCAAGCCTTAACTATTTCCGCCATCTCGTAACAGGGCAAACAGTTCAAGTCCACAAGGACAAGATGATAGCAGTGGGCCTACATTCAAAAAGGAGGCACTCGCTCTTGCCAACTGCATCAAATCACATCGGAAATATTCAAACTCTGCGTGACTTTAATGATTAAACAAAACCATTCTTCCTCGCCACATCCCAAGCTTTCATGAATGCTGCGCAGCACAGATGCAAGCTTCTCATCGTCAACCATTGAAAAAAAAATAAAAATTCAGTTATTTAATTTTTTTTCCTGAAACAAGAAAAAACTTCGAAGCAAACGAGGCTCTCCAGAAGGCTCTTCTCCGAAATCCACTGCAAATGCGATTGGCTCCACGACGTAACAGTCGTTCAGCCTCCCCCCCCCCCTCCCCCTTTTTCAACGATTACGAAGAAAACCTGAGCCTCGTACTTAACGAATTGACTAGATGCAAGCACACTTAGAAAAGCACACAACCACTGTTCCTTATCACCCAACAACTTGAAACTAGGAGGAAGAGTAGGCGGCCTCTTTTCATCGAGGGACATCTCTCAGCCTTGAAAGACACCATCACGAGACTTAGTCAGAAACTGTTGTTTACCATCACGCTTGGATTTGGTGGCCAAACGGCTGACACGGTTGACTGAATGTTTTCCTAGGGTTGATCCACCCCTTCTCCCAGTGAGTGGCTAACTTCTCATTCATATAATCCTCCTCGCTGTGTTACTTGTCGGATGTCCCTTTAACCAAATGGCACTTCTTTTTCCTTCATTTGCATAAAATGTCCTCTAATTTATGCAATTTTTAACAAAACCTCTGCGTCACTTCCGGTTCCCTACCTCACTTCCTACTATGCGCCTAGCTCCCACTGTCTCTTTGCCGTTGGCATGGCAAGTTGGAAAAATTCTGAGCGTGCGTCTAATATGAGAATTGGAACTGGATTATGGCTTCAACTGCTAATGATGCATCATGCCAATGGAGAATCACGAGCTCGGCGTGTGTATTACCCGGCAGATAGCGAGATGCAGAGCGTGTTGTGGTGATTCAGCAAGGAAGCCAGCTGGGAAAATTTCAAGAAAATGGCGACATCGTGAAACCGAAATTGGCGGGAAGATGTAGCGGCGCCAGCCATTCCGTGGGGGAAGTTAGCGGTATCATTTTCTAAATTACCGGCTATATTAGAAGAGGAAAAATGCAATAAGGCAGCATTGTAACATGTATTGGTTAGAATTGAATTTCGTCAGGCGGACGATATTCCGGACACGCGTTTGAGGAATGAAGACTAAGATAATACCGAGCCGAGAATTCCGTCAATGTGACGAGCCGTTTAATAGTTACCCAGTTAATACCGCAAGCGATCAGGACGAGGCTTATTGTTGTGAAAATAATTTGTTAACAAAATAAACGAATGCGGCACGCGCCGCTGCTGGGTACGTCGGCTCGAGGCAAAGGATTAGAGTATGGTTATGAGAAAAATTCAGTGGTGATTAGCATTGCCCTCTTGATATGAAGGAAGATTGAAAAGCACGGGCGAAATACAAATAACGAAACGATACTGGCGTGAGAAAAAATCCCCTAGAAGTGTGCTTGATAATGTTTCTGTTGTTGAAATCATAACGGTAGAGCACTATCGTCAGATGTCAGAGCTAGTGCAGCCTATTTTTGATATTACCAGCGCGCTTCCTTTTCTTCCGGGGTAGCGAACGGAGAGACTGTTTTTAGACTATTATCAAACAAGATGGCGCCGGCCAGGTGGTCGGGCGGCCGACTGACGTTTGGAGAAGAAACATCGATGGGAAACGCCTTTGTCGGGTGAGTAGCTTCTTAAAATTGATGTGGTGTCGTTCAAGGGGAACAGCGTTTTGTTCTGAAGCACAAACTATGTAGGAAATACGGCACGAGCCGTTGCAATTCCGCAAATGTTGCGAGGCGTTGAATCTATGAAAAGGTTACGAAGGCGTTGTGCATTATGATTCTGCAAATGTTGCGAGGCGATGGTTGAGTGTCCGTACGGGAAATCGTACGCAGGACAGAGAATAATTAGAAATAGGTATAGATCTATCGAAGCATAGATAGTTCCGCACACGTGTGCGAGGCGAACATACGGGAAATTCTGTGTCAGGCTGGCGCGAGTGAGTTTGCACGATGGCTGCCGAATAGAAGCAGCAGCAGGCTTGGTGGGCCGTGAAGGTGCCTGGAGGAAAATTGGGGCGTCGCCATGAATTATTGGTCTGTAAACATTGGTGAGGGTGGATCCAGGAGGCCTGTGTAGTGTGCCGCTGTTTGGCGAGGTGGGTCCCCACCCACCCCTTGGGGGGGGGGGGGACTGGATGGTTCATTTCAGATTTAATTGGGTTTTTTTTTTTTTAATTTAAATGTACAGGTGCTAGTAGGGAAGTGAAGTGTGTATAGGGCAGATTATCTGTAGAGGTGCACAGTTAGAAGTCTGTTGGTTCAGGGCGGAAATTGTCAGGTCGCAAGTTTGTTATGCTGTCTCTGACACTTGCTGTTCTCCTGGCAGTGTGTTCTGTACCGCTTTGGATCCAAGTGTGGTCAGGACTTTGCTTGTGTGGTGCATCGTTTTCCTAGGCTAAAAGGTGCGTTCATCTTGACATATTTTGATGACAAATCATCTTGGGGTGCTCATTGGAGTGAGTACATTGGTATTTGAAGCGGATGTTAGGAATGCTACTGAGATTGGGGTTCTCGTCGCAATTCAAGAACAGTATATTGGTTCCCACGCAGTGGTTGCTGTTTCTGCAAGGGCATTATGGTAGCTTTGCAGTGGGGGTGCCTCGGGCTGCCAGATTGCAGACGACTTGGTTGTGGCGAATCATCCGCAAGTGGTTCTGTCTGAAGACAGTGGCAACAAGCAACTTTCGGCAGCTGTTGGGTTTGCATAAGAGCGTTTCTTACATGATAATGGGGCATGTTCCATGTGCAAATTCTGCAAGCGATTTATTGGCGTGGGACCGTGCAGGGGCCTTTGGCTGCTGTCCCCGAATGTCCACTACATCCCGAATTCACTCTTCTATCTACGTTGCACTTCGTGGGTGCTTTCGTGTTAAAACAAAGTGCCAACTGCGGTCGTCTTCAGATGACTGACAACAGTCTTGACTAGCCTTCGCATTCAATGTCGTTGATCCCGAATCTCCACATTTCGAATTCACCCATTTTACGCTGCACTCCGTGGGTGCTTTCACACTTTTAACAACCATTCATCAACGATGATCAGTGGTTGCTCTTAAACAATTCCTTCAGTTTTTGACATTCAACACCTCTGATCCCAAATGTCCACGCCGTCACTAACTCAACGCTTCTCACTACGTTGCTCTCCGTGAGTGCTTTCGTGTTAAATCAACCCGCCAACAGCGATCTTCATCTGATGCTCAGCAACAGTCCTGCCAGCCGTGACGTTCACCGCCGCTGATCCCGAACATCCACAGCATCCGAAATTATCCACCTAGACTCCACGGGTACTTTCGTGTTTCCCGCATCTGGCGAAATTTGATTTTCACCAGTCAACTTCAGGTTGGCTCCAGCAACCCCCCGGCACGAATCCCCGCCCAGTCGACTACGTGAGAGCTTTCGTGTCTAACCGTCATACACGACAAACTTTCGTTGGCAGTCCGACCTCGTTCTTCTGCCTCCTCCGTAGCCATTGACTCTCACCGCCGACGAACCTCCAACTTGCAGGGAGCTGTCGGGAGCTTTTTTCATGTGCCCACAACTCGCACTTGTCTGATGTCATTGTTCCTTTCGGAGCTTTCGTTCCCTGGGCTCACTCCTCCACACCGCCTTTCGGGGGCCACAAGGCACAATGCCAGACTTCCCCACTCCAGTCCCAGACAACCAAGCCACAGCAGTAGACGCATTAACATTACCTTGGAATAACCTCTACACGTACCAAATTCCCCCATTCAAACTGCTCCCCACAGGCCTTGGAAAAGGTAAATCAATCTCCAGGCCTATTCCCACTCATCGCTCCATACTGGCCATCAGCAACGTGGCTCCCACAACTTTGACACTAAACCTGGAGATTAACGGTTGCCACTCGACAGGTGGCGAGGAAGTCCGTTGGTTAGCGATTAAAATTGTCCAATCGCTCGACAATTAGACGATTGCAGCAAGACATCTTTAAAAAAAATGAAAGCAAAAAGAAAAAACAGCAATTTGAGCCTGAGGAGAAGCAGTGTCACCTTAATAATCCACTTTAAAAAAAAAAAAACTTTCCAACCTCTGAACACTCAAAAGTCCCTCCCCCCTCCCACTCCACCCCCTTCCCTTTATGCCTAACTAGGCCGGATTTTATTGTTAGCCTGCCCATCTAAGCATCGACCGTCGTCGGGTACTGAAATGTTTCAGCCAGTCTTGTATCAGTCCACAGCTTAGAAGCATTACTGCTAACTCGAGCTTAAAGAATTTATTATTTCAGGAGTACACACAACCACTTGTACACAAAAGCAAGGGACTCAAGTGCATGGAGGTGAGCCTCTTGTGCAGTGTCGGAATGGAGCAGAATGGATACTTGGTCCCAAGCTGTGTTGTTTCTCTTTCCGCAACATCACCGGAAAGAGAAACGCAACATAGCCTGGGACCAAGTTTCCAATCTGCTCCATTCCAACACTGCACAAGGGGCTGACCTCCGTGCACTATTCCTTTGCTATTAACGATTTTCGCGACACTGAATACCACTCATGAACCTCACAGGCCCTTCATACAACTTGGCAGAAGGATTTGTGCACCTGAATCCGATGGCAAAACTCAACAAGCACTGGATCCTGCATTTTGTTTAGACACCTCCACGAAACGTAAAAATAAGTGGTTCACTCTGGACTGGAAAGAGATTCGAATACCGATTGGCACACGACATGTAGGGACGTTTTTTTTCAAATAGTGCTTTTCGACTTAGTGTTTCCTTGAAAATTCATGACTAAGTACTGTACTGTTGTGTGCAAGTGGTAATTTGTGTGTGTCCTCGTGAAATAATGTCTTTAAACAATCAATGTTATCGCCGGTTGCCGGTTTCTCAAATAAAGAATTTATATTTTGCCGAAACCACCGTTCCCAACGTGTTAGGCAGCTGTAAAACCTGAACTTCCGGTTTAAGTGAGCAAATGGAAGTGTGCTTCCGTTAGGCCTAAAGTGGCATCCGGATTTAGTTGGACTCGTCGGAAAACTACTAAGAAACAGAATGACTAAAACCATATTAAAACAAAGGAGAATCGAGGGTTGGAAAAGTAGGAGAAATAGTGCCCCCCACCCCTTTTTTTGTCCAATCTTTCTGATACTGGCTCCCTGCCCTTGAAAGTCAGCATATCAAGAAATTAAGTTACGCCTTACTATGCAACAAAATATTGTTGTTACCCTTGTTCACTAGTTTGGAATTAGGTGTCTAATTCGACATGAATTTTGTTAGAATTGACATAACTTTGTCATAAACAGTCTTATATCTTGTTCAAAATTATGTTGATATCTCCAGGTTTGGATGACACACCAAGAAATCCTCCCCAACATCAGGGGCTCTGTCGCAACATAAATGAACAAAAATCCACCCAAACACTAGCGCACTACAACTTCACGGGTGTCTACTACAGTCAAACTCGTCAAAAAGACGGGAATTCATGAAGAGTAACAATTCGCTTTGCCAACAAAGCCATCTAAAACTCTACGTACTGAATCCACACCAGTCATCGGTCAAATTGTCTCATTGGAGTGACCGAGTAAAACCATTAAAAAAAAATGGAAGGAAGATTAAACTGTGGACCATCATCTCATCATCTCCTCAACTCATCAAAACAACTGAGGACCAAAACAACACTTCAAATTGGACTACTGCCGCCCAAAATTTGAAGAACACTGAAGAACCATCTCAACCAGTGAGACCATCAGCCTACAACATGAGCACCAACTAAAACCAGTTCATCAACAGGATCCACTTCGAAAGAAGAAATTTAACAATTTTGTCTCTTCTCTAAGTATAGGTGACTCCCTCTTTCTCCCTCTGAGCATCTGCCAACTTAAAAAAAAAAACCTCCTTTCACGCTCACGGAGTCTCTGACTCCAAGGAATGCCAGCTTTGGAACCCTAGGGAACTCTCTCAGAAGGTGCCCGCCACCTATTTTGACGAGGTCTACTATCAATGCAAAAATTGACAGGTATTGTACGTTTCCAGTGGCAATAGAAGAGTAAATTTGCCGGCCCCCATGAAAGCCGGCTGAAATTTGTTTCTTTTGCCTAGGAAAATGTACAATACCTCAACCCACCCTACCTCCCCT
>JAHWFP010109471.1:0-24001 GCA_023313725.1 Lithobius niger | reverse complement strand
TAATGTATGCCAATTAAAGCTACACAAATACCGTAAATCGCCAATTACGCTTTCCACAAAAAAAAATAAAATAATAACATGCTTTAAGGTCAAAATCGTGAAATAGCCAAATTCACCCCTCATGGAAAGATGTAGTTTTTCTGCAACAAAAAAACTAAAAGCGTCTTACGGCAACGAGATGAACTTTTCATCCCCTTAAATCATCCTTTTTTCTGTTTCAAATGAACTAAAATCTTCATACATTTAACGAAAACAAATTTTTCCCCAAGGTGATTCATGAAAGCGTGTTTACTTCATCACGGAAAAATCGCCGATGATTATTCACACAGGGGATCTACATTCAGTCTAGCAAAAACTCACATTTACTCGCATTTATTCAAATTTAGTTTAATAGATTGTCGCTCTTCCAAAATCCGACATAATACACAGTTACAATTAATTTCTAACCATAAACACACAAACCCTCGCTACATCGAATGTGATTAGAGATCGGGAAATTTGCGTCTGCATTGCCATTTTCTGGAAGTAGGTGTGAAGTTGGGATCAGCAAAATTTACTCCAACTTAAAAAATACAATCTTCTAAACATTGTTGAAAACTTTTGATTCTTTAAAGGTCAATCAGTCACTGCTGTGTAGTGCTTAAACGTTGACTATCTTCATCAGGCTTACTGCGATGTTGATAGTTCTTACTTCTGCATCGGACGGTTTGTTGTTGCCTGTGTTCAAATTGTTCCCTTGTGACTACTGATCTTCGCTGACTGGAGGGTTGCCTGCAACTTGATGTATAGTCGTTTTTATAATTTTTGATGCACGAGGTGGTGGTTGAATGGATGTGACGGAGGCTGAATATTCATGACTTTTACTTATTGCCTCATTGGTTTTCCAGACGTTTTAGTGTAAATCCATGACGAAAAATGGTACAAAATAACGCTTTTGTCAAAATTGTAGCACTCTTTAGTTTTGTTGCTATGACAATTTTCGATGAACTTTTCAAAAATGATGGTAAAATCGGCAACATTCATCTCGTTCAGGCCTTTCTACGTGATGTGGAAACTTTGTTCACATGTCGTTGATAAGCATGTACTCACTTGGAAATTCAAACAATCGCGCTCGCGCTCTGACCACTAATCTGTACGATGTTCGGTGTGATGGTGCTCCTTTTTTTTCGAGTTGTTTGGTTACGGATGGATGTACAAGTTCATTGACTGTGGAAAAAGCTGGCAGTTGCAGGTTCGGTTCATGAGAGGAATTTTGGCTTTTTCTAAGTGTCGAATGGCAAACTCCAAAGCCCTGAGGTGAGCATATCTTGCAGAAATCGAGGTGAGGGTCTGGCTCTTTTAATCTAGTGGCGGAAATATGGTCGAGGATGACGATATTGATACCTCTTCGTGTCTTTCGTGTCTCGCCTTTGTAAAGGGCGTTGCAGGGAAACGTTATCCCAAGAAGAACTGGGCTACGAACAAAGTTCCTTTAATGACTGCAACCCCGTTTACATAGGCGAGACACGAAGAGGTTTCAATGTGTGCATCCTCGACCATATTTCCACCACAAGATCAGAAGAGCCGGACCCTGAAAACGGATTGCAGTAAACTATCTAGAAACAAAACTCACTACAGCACGGAAAAACACAATAAACCTACTCACCTCGAATTCTGCAACTGGTGCACACCTCATGGCCTTTGGAGGCCATTGCCATTGAGCATTTGAAATTCCACTCATGAACTTGCAACCGCCATCTTATCCCACAGTCAGTCAACTTGTACACCCATCCCTCACCAAATAACTCGAGTAAAAGGGGAGGACACATCACAACGAGCGTCGCACAGATCAGTCGTCAGAGCACGAGCGCTATTGTTTTAATTTCCAAGCGAGTACATGCTGCTCAACAACATGTAAACAAACATTCCAAAACACATAGAAAGATGAGTTAGCCGATTTTACCATCGTCTCTAAAAAGTTTGTCGAAAATTGCCATAGTGTTACGAAGTGATACTCCTAGATTTGTTTTGAGACCTAAATTGTAGTTCCCCACGAGTTCCCATTGTAGTTGTAGTTCCCATGAGTTTTCCAAATTGGGGTGAAAGTAAACTCAAGGTTTTAAAACAATCAATAAACATTTATTAATAAATTTTCCACAACAACTACAGCAGCCAAATGGTGCTATAAAACCAAATTAAACACTATAACTATTTGACCATAAATAAACATGACAAGCATAAACTAAACAAAATGAAATCATAAACCAAAAATAAATAATAGCGTGTGCGTCATCTTCTTGCAGGATTGGAGCTTTAGTTCTGTAATTCGCCACTAGATGGCAGCACTGCACGAGCGGAAAATCTTCACGTCGTCATGACTGAATTGACTTGTTAGCGATACTGTAGATTTAATGCATGGAAACTAAGTTTCATTGGATCCCTGGAACCAGGGTTTTAAAGGTTTGTGGCCACATATCCCTCCAAGGACTTAGAAGCACAAATAAAACACAGCATGAGGAATATTTAGTGTGAAGAAAACTGCTTGAAGGCACTGTCAACTGAGATACTTCCGAATTGTATCCCAGCCGACCTTACCACCGCACAATTGACCTCAGCACAATAGCAACAGAACTAGAGGGCTGCAATTTTGACATAAGTGTTATTTTGTACCGTTTTCTCATCATGTGAAGCGTATGTCAAAGTAAAAACCTTCATCTAATTTTCAGTATGGTAAATCCGGGGCCTTCAAATGATGGTAGTTTTTCAAGGTGGATTCCAACATGGTGGTTGTACCATTCCAGTCTCACAATATTATTTTACACTTTACCACCTTAAGCACACACCACACACTGTCCTGTTTCAATTTTCAGCGAAAGTTAGCATTCCTTCCTCAGAATATCGTCCTTTGCAGCGCTGTCACTTTAAAGCACACGCATGGCAGGGCTTACCACTGATTTAGCCTACATTTCTTTCCGGAGGTCCCTCTTCCGGTAGAGTTTAGCGGCCATGATGGGATGTACCAGTGAGAGAAGAGTTTTATTGCTAGGGACTCCAGTGCTCCGAGATGAGGGTAGAATTTGGTGTAGAATGTTGTACGATTGACGTTTTGTCCCAAGCAATGGAGTGCTGTGTTTTCTGATGGTGTTGAGTAATTGAGGGTCGAATTTGGTGTTGGAATATGGTAGGATTGATGTTTTGTCCCAAGCAAAGGAGTGCTGTGTTTGCTGATGGTGTTGAGCAATTCCATTAAGTATCCCTCCTCGGCATGTAGCCCCTATATGTTCATCTATTCTGACTTCAGGTTTGCGACGTTTTCTATGCATCCTTGAGGACGATTTTCGGAGGAAGGAGAACAAACCTTTCTCCGCTTTCTCCGAAAATTTAAACAGGACAGAGTATGGCGTGTTCGCGTTACTCGTTTTTGCACGTTTCCTCGTTAAGTAGTATGAACACAAGGTAGGCCATTCTAGTTACCCGTTTTTTACGGAAGGTTAGGCCTATGCCTTAATTTTTAAGTTATAATACATAGTAATAACTTGGTCTGCTGCCACACTGGAAAATGGACGGTGGCAAATCTATACTATTGGAATATTTTTCCCCATTATGCAGTAGCAATGCATCCTATGACAATAATGTATATGAACAAAGTTCTACAGCGTAAAATTTTACAGAAGGCTACGAAAAAAGTATGTTTCTCAAGTCGTGTTGGTCCATTAAATTACGTGCTGGTCAGCACTCGTTATAATATTTTCATTTGTCATGTCGCTGAATCGGTTCGGATCATTGATTACCGGTAATTCAAACCTGATGGACGATTACCGGCCAGTGCCGAAACATGGCTGTTTCCTGCGTGTGCCACCGTGTTTAACAGAAAACTGTCTCTCCACAAGCGGAACGCGGCAAGGTGAGTCGATACTCTCTCAACGGTCGTTTCAGTTCCCTCGCAATGCTCTTCGTTTCTGTCCAATAACAACCCCAAGACATGCGACAAGAATTTAAAGAGGTTGGGGGCATCATTGACGGCTTTCCTAAAACCGCAGCTCTTTAGAAATTTATTGTAAATAAAAAATAAAAAAATTAAAACCACGCCTGCTACAATGTCTTGCCAAAGCTGATATCAGATTGCAATATATTTTATTTTTATTTTACTTCTAGCTGTTTCGCAATAGCCCATAAAAATTTTAAAAAATAAAGCACACTGCACACTGCTTGACCTGAGAAACAAAACATTTTTTTCGCAGTCTAATGTTGGTCCTATACATTTATTTGTTCGACTGATGGTTTGGCTACCATTCTACAACCATTGCTCAGCTTTAGCGGCCACCAAACTGGCAGCTGTTGCCTTTTCGGAGCTTTCCTTCATTTTTATGAGAAAAGTTCATTCTACAGGCCTAATGAACATCAAATTTTACACAATTTTAGCCCTTTATATTTCTTTGGGACAGCAATTGGAAGCAAGCCATCAGCTAAAATCATACACTAGAAACTAACAAAGTATAGTAAGCCACCTTCACACACTTACGTTTCATTAAGTGCCGTGACCCGGATTCGAACCGGTGAAGCAGTTCATCGCCAGATCACTACAATACGCATTTACCGAAACAGCCACTTGTCCACTGTCAATACAGACAATGTACTGAACCAGACATAACCTTTATGCCATTATAACCTTCAAGGCATATGATTCCACACACACCAAGCATGATATTTTTATTTCCTTCTTGGAAAAGGATTTCTGTTGTTTCCCAGTCTGGAACATGGCCGGTATTCCGTTAGTGTACTGCCAAGCTTTTCTGAGATCACAGGCAGCTACACAGTTTTGATATTGCAAAATTCTACCTTCCATCTTCATGGAAGTGTGGCCAATGAAGCACCTGTTGCATTTACAACAGTTGCCTTGTATACACTTCTCAGTCGCGTTTTTTGATTTTTTTCTGTAGGATTTTTTAATGACTGGGGATTGGCGAAAAAGGAGAAGTTCGTCAAATACGAGTGCTTAAGACCAACATCAGAATCTTTTATAGCCCTTCTCCATCCATTAAAAAAAATCTTACAGGAAATATTTTTTTTAATGCAATTTCTGAAGACCAGGTAAGTGGTATACAAGACCTACTGCTCTAAATGCAACAGGTGGTACATTGGTCACGCGTCCGCAACTGTGTAGCTGCCTGTGTTCTCATAAATGCATTGGCAGTACACAAACCTAATAGCCACATTCCCGACTGTGAAACACCATAAATACTTTCCAAAAAAGAAATAAAAACATACGCCATGAAGACTTAAGATAGTAGTCTGCTTAACTTCACTGGCAGAGCGTATGCACAGATCAAACACTACACCTACAAAGGCCGTCTAGGGAGGGAGCCACCAGCTCAAGGAAAGAGCAGAGCGCTGCCCAGAAGCATCCAATTTTTAGTGTTCGTTCACATATTTTTGGACCATAATCAAGGTCAGTAAATGCTGAATAACACGATAATGTGTGATCACTGATCAGAGAAAGATAAATGTTAACTCAAACTTACATGGTGGTTGAAAAGGGAACACGTGGGTTGGCAGAACCATTCCAAATGTTCCTGGTGGAGGAGTGTACATAGCACGAGGAGCCAGCTGGTAAGGTTCGATCGGAGGCACGTATGGTGGCGGGGGATGATTATGCGAATACTGAGAAGCTGAAAGACAAAAAAAAAATAAAAAAACTGTAAACCACGAAAATTTAGGTCGTGAAACATTGTTTGTGCTTTAGGACTGTGCAGGTCAACTTATTTTCCTATCAGCACTGAAAAGTATCCTTTTTTTTAATAACTTCCTGAAAAAAAATGGTAGGATTTTGTCGTTTTAAAGTGCCATTACATTTGTTTTTCAAAAGCTTTTGACGGATGTTAATTTTAAGTCGATAACTTAAATCGTTTGAAAGTTATAACACAAAAAAAAAAATCAAAATAATCCTAAAAAACAAGTTGGCATCAGAAAACAATTTTCCTCAAGGAACCCGGTGTTATGAAATATACTCTACAGCGAAGAATCCTCCTCACCGATTTACTAGATTGGGTTCCCTTCCCTACCAAACGGCACTTTTAACTACGTCATTTTCCTCATTAACGCATCAATTATGCGAAAAACCGTGTCACTTCCTTCCCTACTTCACTTCCCCCACCAACTGCCCAGGTCTCACCACTGTTTTTCTAACCACTGGTGAGAATGGTCGTGACTTCTGGATGTCAAGAGGATTGTCTGATGTTAACATTTTCCCGAAAAAGCTATTTTGGATTGCGAGCTATCTAGGACGGTTCTGGTGGAAGAACACCATTTTTAAAATTTAATAACTTGCGGTGGGCGCTGCCATAGAGAGTATTTTATTTTGAGAATTGGTAAGTAGAAAAACACTTGGCGGCGAGGCTATGCCGCCGGACCGGGGTGGAGAAACTGGCGGCCTGGGTGGCAATTCTGATGCGAATGTTAAAACCAGGAGGGTTTTGGTTGGAAGCCGGTGGGGCTGTGAAAATTTTGTTCAGGTAGGAACATATTCGGAAGGAATTTGGTGAAAATGTATGGATAGATACTGACACAGATGTGATGTACGGAGAGCGTGAAATGTCTCTCGCTGTGAGCAATATGTATTTGTTGGATGGCACGAGTTATGTAGTAAGAGTACGGTGAGTTGTTGGGTCTTGCAAGTATGTTTATCGAGATTCAAGCTGATAATTTTGCGTAAAATCTTAAATTTTACGAAACACATTCTGGACAGATCGATACGTGTAGGCTAATCTCGTAATGCTGTGGGTTTGTGTGCAATATGCTTGAAATAAGGCACGTGGCAAGCACGCAGTTGGAAAGTTGAGAGAGGCCGAGGTGCGGTTAATTGGCATCCACGGATGTTGTGTTGGGCGGTACCAGACATTTTTCAGCTGGTGCCAGTACCAAGCTTAGTACCCCGGTACTCGGTTTTCTCCGGTACTTATGAAAGAGGCAGAATCTAGTGTTGTAGTGCTGTGGTGCCAACACTCAATTTTTAAATAATAACAAATTTTATTGAAAAATGTGTTTTGTTGATATAGTTTTAATGGAAGAAATTTATTGATTTTTTCCTCCCTGATTTACGCTTAATGCATGCTTCACGACACATTTGATAAAAAAAAAAACCATCTTCTAAAATTTGAAGGTTACATGCTATCCAAGTTGAAATGCAAATATAAACAAATGCTGGTTGTAGCTTCAAAGTTATGAAAATTTGGCTCCACTTTTGTGCATTTAGAATTCCAATTTTACCATTATTGATCTTTCACTGATTGTTGTGCTGCTTTGATCCCTACAACACAAGGACTAAATGAACTATTGTTACAATTTTCACATTAAAACAATACTGGTATTTTAACAATGCGGTACTACACGGATGTGTTATGGAGTAAATTTGATGTTGGCGAAAATATGAGCAAGAGATGCACTGCCAGTCAGTAATGTCTGGGCACGGCCACCTTATTGCGTGACACAGGGAATGACTTATACTCACAGTTTGATCACGCAAAACCAAAAGTCGAAGATCTTCAAAGGTTTTCCCCTCGAAACGTGCGAATTTTCGACAACCTTTACTGGTTGTCTTCGTCAGGCAGTCAAGAGTTTTTTGAATTTGGAAGTTCGTTGGGTTTGGAAGGATTGTGAGTGTGGGTGCCGGTGGCTTAACTGCCTGACGAAGACAACCAGTAAAGGTTGTCGAAAATTCGCACGTTTCGAGGGGAAAACCTTTGAAGATCTTCGACTTTTGGTTTTGCGTGATCAAACTGTGAGTATAAGTCATGAACTTGAACCAAAGTAGAAATGCTGAGTCGACCGATTTTTCGGTATTTAAAACACAGGGAATATTGCGCTGAAAGGTGTAGGACGTGCTGAGCGAGTGAGTGAAGAATGGTGGAGTTTGTGTCACAGATTATTTTGGGGCCTAGGCTAGGGAGCTCAAGCCGTCGTAGTCACAACTTTAAGGCTTTGGGTGTGTACGTGTCAGTACGTTGATTAAGGTTCACAGGTCTGATATAACGTTGTGGCAGGTGCGGCCAGGAAAGCAGATAGGCAGAATGTTTCTTTCCTGTGCCGATGTTGCTGTACATATTAGATGAGAGGCAAACATAGGGCTTGCTGGGCAGAGGTTCGTACAACAACTTTTGTCATGAGTGTAGGGTTAGCATAATCCATTGGAATTTTGAGTTTAAATGGCAGTGGTGCGTCGGTTTTGCGACTTTTAGCAGGCGTTTGTTTTTCTAAAAATGAAAAATTTGACATTAGACGGCGCGAAATCTGTGTGGGCGTCTGCAGGGAGTAGCTGGCCAAGCTTAGGTTTTTTTGTCTTTACGACTTTACGCCGTTGAACATGATAGTCGAGTTTGGTCTCAGGTCTGGTCGCAAGAAGCATTCAACCAAGTCAAATGACGGGCCAATTAGTTCATAAATGGCACTCAATGTCAAGAGAATCTTTTTATTGCTAGGGACTCACGTCCACGTGGGCATCTTGTGCCGAGCCCCAAGCGATAAAAAGATTATCTCGAGGCCGCGTGCCACTTATGAACCAAACTGCTCTTCATTTGACTTGGTTGAAGTAGCTTCATCCTTCATCGGCCCTGACCTGCTGGCCAAACTAGACGAGCACAGGGATCTCAACAGCGTTCAAGCACCTCCTGACGAAACCTTAAGATCAGCAGCTTTGCTCTGCACTGGAGTGAGTTTTGAATGCCTTTGCTGCTCAACATGTAGTGACTGTTTCCATTAGTTTTTCGGGTTTTGAAGAAGAGGAATGGTATTAACACAATTTAAGAAAAGTACTGTGCGCATGTTTACTTTGAATTTGACAATCTAACTAATTCATGCTTACACTTTTTTCAAAACAGTGGGGTGGGAGGAAAATGGGAATTCAAACGAAGCGACTGTTCGCCGCAGAGACGGAATAAAGCTGTCCAGCAACAAAACTGAAACGCCTGAAGAAGACTAATGTGTCGGGGAACCACAATAATATCGTTGGTTAGTTGGAAATTTACACTCGACAGTGTTCTGAACTTTTGATAAAGGCGTAAGCATGAATTCGTTAGAAAGTACTGTGCTTTTAATACAACTGGTGATTAAAGTGTGAACTTTTTCATAAATGTCTTCTTACAATCATTTTACATCGCTGGTTACCGGTCTTTCAAAACTAACAGCTACAAACTAGTTGTACATCAATCAAAACAACTACTATTCATTTCACCGACTTTTGTAAAGTAAGACTTCTGAAATCCCTGACCACAAAAAAATATCCCGACATTCTTAGGTATCCCCAGGTTGTGTGGAAACCCTGCTTATTTATACCATGTTTAAAAATGGAACTACGCTATTAATGACGTCACTGAAATCTGAAGTACTTGGGATAATGCTACCGGTAATTGATTTTACTTAAAAGTTATGCTTTCTTAGAAGGCGGTGTCAAAGGAATAAATTTCTGGGTTGTTATCTCCTCCCACCCCGGGTGGGGGGGGGGGGGGGGGAAGAAGGGAAGGGATGAAGATATTCTGTTGAAACTTACCCATTTTTGCTGCCTGCAACAATGCCATACCATAGTCAACAGCTCCGCCAGATTTGAAGTACATCCTGAAGTAAGCAGTACCTATCCACGGATCTAGGAGGTAAAGAAAATATTTGTACAATGAACGGCTACAACCAATAAGAAAAGTTTTGTGCAAGAAAAATGTTTCATGTCAAGAAGAAGTACATGAATGTAATCATACAAACAGAACAGCTTGGCTATAAAATTTTAATTAATATTTAATAAGAGTTTAGCCGTTAGCACGAAGATAAACAAGAGAAAAAAAATACACCGACGTTCTAGATTCGATTTGAAGCTAAGTACAGAACCTAGGCAAAAAATAATAATGAAGGTTAAAAATCCCACCCAACTAGTAAAATTCATCCAATTCCGAATATTTCACCAGCTAAAATACAGCTTGGATTCTGCAGAAAAGCAGTTTAAAATGTGGGGAGTTGGTGAAGGTGAAGTACATTTTTTTTAAAGGAAAAAAGAACATACATACGCACTGACAATTTTCAATAACAACAAACACTCCAGATTGCTCCTTTAAACCAAGGTTCTTTTTTTTTTTGGCAACATCACAAACTTTGCATCACAAATATTTGCAAAGCTAACTGCACTGTGATGTCGCACATGTGCAGTCATTGCCCACTTCTCCGGACTGGGTAATGCTAAAGATGGAGCGTCTTTTACGTTTAATAAACGATATTTATTTATAATATAAATAAATAAATAAATATCCTTTATTAATGCAATTAAATTTTGTATAGTTATCTATTTAATTAAAACCGTTCGTAGTTTTTATTAAAAAAATAAAAAGTAGTACTGTACTAAACTTATTGAAAAAACCGTTACTTCGGTAATTTTACTTTGGTTTCAAAAAAATACTTACAGTGGAATACGCTTCGCCAAACTCGGTCCAAGTTTCAAGTCATAGTGTCTTGTTACGTTTCCAGTGAAATTTCCATTACAGTAGAACCTCGATTATCCGAACCCCGATTATCCAAACACTCTGATCATCCGAACTCCCATTTTGACAAAATGTTCACAAATTTGTCGTTTTTTTAGAGAAGGAATAAGCATGGAGCTTGCTTCATTTATGTTCCTAGAATCATTTCACGCATTTTCTTTTCACTAGTCATATACAATCAAGCATAGTTCACAAACACTAAACTGAGTAAAGAAAAAGGTTTTCCTCTTTTATTTTGCATGTAAATTGGATAGGGATGTACGAGCAGAGTTTGCAACGTGTACTCGGACTCGGTTCGTCACTTGCATCCATACTCGGAAAACTCGAATCTGATGAAAATGCGATAACTTCGCCAATTTTGACGTTCAAATACTCCAAATTCGTCTCAACGAGAGCTTTCCAGTGGTATAAATTAAAAGCCACTTACTCAAGCCATTTTAAAGTTATATCATCAAAACTAAAAAACCAGTTGTGCACGTTTGACCCGTACAGTCCGTTAAGCGGCACTTTAGTTATTATTATACTAACAAATATAAAAGACACTTACAAAATAAGTGTGTTAATCAAATACTCAAACTCGGCTCGATGCTCGATGATTCTGTTGCAAACTCGGCTCGGCTCGACCCAAATTAAATTATTCTACTCGCACACCCCTAAAATTGGATTATCCGAATTTTCGATTATCCGAACACCCTTCGGTCCCAATTATTTCAGATAATCGAGGTTCTACTCTGAGTCACAATTCCGAGAATTATGGAGAATATTACGGCTAAACTTCACAACGAAGACACCTTCAATGTCTTGCGAATTTTCAATGGCAAACTGCCATCTTCCTCACGCACTACTACTACTGGTTCTACTGTATTCCTACAAATAGAGGCCAAGTAAAAATAAACTTGCACAAAAAGTCTGCCTCCTCTCACCACTGCACTACACTTCATCTTTTTTACGCAAGTAACAAGACTCGATGACTTTAAACTTGGGACTGAGTTTGGCGAAAAGTATTCCACTCTAAGTATTAAAGCAAACTGAACGAACGACTGAACAACTGAACAACTGAACGAACAACTACGAACAACTACGAACATGTCAGGCCCTTCCTTACCTCCACGAGAAAATCCCAACTACTCGATATCCGATGACTTTCCAGACCACATGAATCATCATGACATTTGTGAAGTTATCCGAAGTGCCACGGACACACCAGTGAACAACCAAACCACGAAAAAAATCATCATTTCCGACCTCCTATGTTACTTAGTAAACAACCTACCATTAGCGGCGGACATTACTCCAGACTGCTTATCCCAAGAATGTGCATCGTACTACACGGATAACGAAATCAACGAAGCAAAAAAGATCGTGTACATGTGCAGCCCAGACAAGCGGATGATAAACCGACAAGGTGAGAAACGCAACTTAAACCACATTAAAGATATCCTCCATATACTACAGCAGAACCAGTTCCCCAGGGAATCGCACGTGTTTGTCTCGGAGCGTCTTCACTTCCCCACACGCCAAGCCTGCACCAAACCTAATCCCTCCACCAAGGCCCAAAACACCGAAATTGGTGAATTACGAAATTCCATCCACCGATGTATAGACTCACAGAACTTTATTGTCAAGGAGTTCAGCGAGTTAAAGCAATTATTAACCTCGAACCTCAACGGAGTAATCCCAAGGGACCAACGCGACCAATGCATCCATCTTGCTCCACTCCCGGAAGCGATGTTCGACACCAACCCGGAAGTGGAAACGGAAGTCGACGCTCGGCAGAAAACCGCCACTTCCGACCAAAGTGATACCACCAATACCGTACCAGCCATCATTTCAGATGAGCAGAACCCCGACACAAGTAAGCTTCACTCTTACACATATGCTCAGAAAACAAACAAAAATCCAAATTTGTTTCACAACAACTCGATTACTAATGTAAACTCCAAGCAACAACAAATCGAAACTGAAACCGAAAGTCCCCAATACAGCTCAAAACGCGATTATGAAAACGAAGATCGTGAAGAAGTACAAAACCAGAATGCAAACGCGTTCCGCTACCAACGCAGCCGACAAGGATGGAACAGACATAGGAAACAATTTCAAAATAATAACGAACCAGCTCATGACTCAGAAAACTCCACTGTCAACAAAAACAGAGCCCAACCCTTCAAGATAGGTAGTGACCAAAACTCACAAATACGCACTGTCCATCACCACCATAATCTAAACCCTAAACCTACCGACCACAAAGGACGAATATTTGTCTCACGCCTCCACCCAGACACCACACCTAACGAACTTGTCTTATTGCTAAAAAACACAGCCAAACTACAAGCCAATGTCCACAAGTTGAAAACAAAACTCCCACACTACTCTTCTTTCTGTGTCGAAGTCGATAAAAAAGTTGAAGACTTAGCAGCCGCTGCCAAAAACTGGCCAACCGGTGCCCTCCTCACTGTGTATCGCAGCATCCCTCGGCCTGAGAACATCATCTCTTCCTCCACAAACGACTTCAGTAGCACACCCATGATCACAACATCGCACACTAACGACCCGATCACCAGCTGTGCGACTCCTTCTCCAACGCCAGCCACAAATCAAGCAGGTACCCACACACGTCATGCCTCTTCCCCCTCATCCTTACCCCTTCCTGCTGTGCCTTCCGAATGACTACTACCTGACCACTGCCTTACCCATACCCCCATTTCCCCCTGCACCCCCTCTCCTCCCTCTGACCCTGCTCCCCTCACCCCTCCCCACACCTCCTCACCTCAACATTACCACAAGCCCCCTCCTTGCCCATCGTCCATCAATATCCTTTATACAAATGCAAACTCGCTCGCCAATAAACAGGCAGAGCTTGAAGCGCTTATTACCAACTGTAACCCTGCGGTTGTAATAATTACTGAGGCTAAATCAAAATTTTACAACAACCATCTTACCATCGAAGCCATCCATTTCCCCAACTACACCAATGTGCACAACTCGCTCCAAACACAGGGAAGAGGAATCATCGGCTTCATCCGAAACGACATCGACGTTGTTGCTAGCAACGATACCATCCCAGCGAATGAAACCCTCACACTTATCATCGCCGGGCAGCACAAAATTACTGTAGCCGCAGTATACAAATCCCCCACAAGCTCCCCAACTAATAATGACCACATCGTACACTTTATTAAATCATTGTGTGACACCACATCCCATGAAATCATTATTCTTGGTGATTTTAACATGCCCCAGTGCACCTGGACAGACGGAGCTGGAACTTCCACATGCATTACCGAACGACTTTTCCTGGACGCCTTTGTTAGCCGCGATCTTGTGCAACTTGTTGAACGCCCAACTCGCTTTCAGCAAGGACAAAAATCCAACATCCTCGACCTCGTCTTAATTAGAAGCACATCAAACCTGATCTCCAATATCTCACATAGCGACTCACTTGGCCTAAGTGACCACAGCACCCTTCTAATACAACTCTCCACCTCTACACCCGACCCGCCCAACATCACCAAGCGCAACTTCTTCAAGGCAAACTACACCCTCATGCGCAACTCCATCAAAGCTGCAAACCTTGCCGAACGTATTGTACCAATGAACACCGAGGAAGCGTGGGAAATTTTTCACCATACTATTTTGAGATCCATCTTTATTCACTGCCCTCTCACAAGGAAAACTGGAAAAAAGAGACAAACTCACCCCTGGGTCGATACCACCATCAAAAGATCCATCCTCACCAAACGCAAAGCTTGGAACAACTACAGAGAAAGTCAAACTGATGACGATTACAAAAACTACAAGCGTGCCAGAAACGAACTAACCACTGAAATCCGTACTGCACGCCTCTCCTACGAAAAGAAAATCGCATCCTCATCTAAAACCTGCCCTAAAAAACTGTGGGCCTACATTGGTCGCAACAAAAAATCTTCATCATCGATTGGTACCATAAACGGACAAAACGGACCTGTTAACGATCCTGCTTTAAAAGCCGACGCTCTTAACTCTCACTTCTGCTCTGTCTTTAAAACAAACAAGCTTCCCTCCGTAACCATTTGCAACAGCAATCTCAACGGTAACGTCCTCTCAAACATTTCCTTCACCATTGAAGAAGTCGGACATCTTCTTTCCACCATAAAAGAACACTCCTCTCCCGGACCTGACGGACTACACCCAAAGATTTTGAAGGAACTGGCAAATGTCATTACTGAGAGTGTTACCATGATTTTCCAGAAATCGTTCATTGAATCAACCCTTCCTCATATCTGGCTCACTGCTAACGTCACCCCAATACATAAAGCTGGAGATCGTAGTAACCCGAACAACTACAGACCAATTAGTCTCACCTGTATCCTCTGCAAATGCATGGAAAAAATAGTCGCCAAACAAATCATTACCTTCCTCAACCATAACGACTTCTTTACCCCTAGTCAGTACGGTGGCCTTCACGGCAAATCCACTACCCACAACCTCATTTCCTTTCTTGACCTTGTCACTGAATGGACTGAAGGTGGATCACAGGTAAATGCCGCCTACTTTGACCTCGCTAAGGCCTTCGATACCATACCCCATGACATCCTTATCACCAAGCTAACCACCGTAGGCATCTCTGGCCACCTCCTAAAGTGGCTTATTGCTTTTCTCACAAACAGAACTCAACGCACTGTCATCAACGGTCACCCTTCTAAAATCGGCAGTGTTACCAGTGGAGCCCCACAGGGAAGTGTCCTCGCCGGCCTCCTCTTCATTATCTTCATTAATGACCTACCTGACTGCCTTACATGTAATAGCTGCATCTTCTTGGACGACACCAAGCTTGTTGCCCCAGTCATCTCCCCTGATGACCCCACTGCTTTTCAATCCAACATCTACAAACTCACTCAATGGGTCCAGGCAATGAACATGGACCTCAACGAAACAAAGTGTGCAGTCCTTAGCTTCGGCCATCCCACGACCTTACTCCAGTATACCCTACAAGATTATGGACCCCCAATTAAACACGCAGACTTCCAGAAAGACCTTGGTGTGCTCATCGATCAAAAACTCACCTTTTCTCAACACATTGACCTCATTACCAGACGAGGCTATCGGATGCTTGCTATCATCAGAAACTCCTTCTCTGTTCTTGACGAACGTACATTCTTTTTGCTCTACCGCTCCCTTGTTCGCAGCATCCTTGAGTACGCTAATTCTGCTTGGTGGATCAGATTTGAATCCGACCGCGACAAACTCGAGAGACTCCAGAGAAGAGCCACAAAACAGGTCCACTCCATCCGTCACCTCTCCTACACTGAACGCCTGAAAGCTCTCCGACTCCCCACCCTCGAATACCGCAGAATCCGAGGCGATCTCATCTTTACCTACAACCACCTGCACTCTCCCTCAAACACAAATAAACCCCTCTTTGTCCTCAATAACAACCCACAAACTAGAAACAACGGGCTCAAGATCTTTCAACGCCGCTGCACTTCCAAAAACCGTGAACTCTCTCTCCCATTCCGGATTTGCAGCACCTGGAACCGTCTGCCTAGGGACATTGTCACCGCATCAAATACCAATATCTTCAAAACCAAATTAGATACCTTCTTACCGACCATCACCCCTCAGTTTGTGTACAAGAACTGGTGAACCCTACCCATTTCCTCCCAGCATCAAAAGCAACAAGCTTCCTGCTGGTGTTTTTCAATGTCAATGTCAATGTCAAAGCACTAAGCAGTATCGCAAATCACAAAGTAGTTTTTACTTATTTAACACACTCGACATTTTAACACACAGTCTCAAAAAAGCGAAATATGAACTCCGTTGGCATAGCTACCTACCCATATGTAAATCTTGGCCTTCTAAGGACCTCACCAATCCCTTGATGTGGTTGCATCCAAAGAGCGGCTGCTCCAATTCAATGCACGAGAGACGGAAAAAGGGGAAGGTCATCGACTGCAGTGGATCACACGGGTTGTTGCTGACAAAAATCATCTGAAATTGTATCGAGATCTTGTATAACACCACGAGTGTAAACTGCAAGGCTGTGCAAAACACTGATTTTCTCAGTGAACAGAACCAAACTTAACTAACAATCACTTCCACCCATGCTTACAAAATTACACAATTTCAATTTCTCATTGAAATCGGTTAATGCTAACAAAAGCAGTCCAAAATTATAGTGCAATGCCAAAAAAACCCACTTAAGAGCAGGATATAAGTGACGTTAAACAAAACCTTAACATCAGTGAAACAAGAAAAAAGAACATGTACGGCGTGGTACAACTGTTAAGTGATGATCGGTTACTGACATTAAGCTGTGGCATCAACTTAGTGTGTTATTACACCTTGTGTGATTTTTCTTGTTCTGCCTATTTTACGGATTTTTTTTAATGGATCCTTACATTCTCTACTCTTTAGAGGTTTTCGCAGTATCACTGGTGTTTATTAAATAAATATAGATGCAATCTTGGATGTTAATGTTTTTAACTGTCGAGCAGATACGGACCATGTGCTGAACATAAGAGAGAATTGCAGGCCCCAACCGGCTAAATTCTATTTCTATTAAAAATGCCGTCACTACGAATACTGTGAAACGAACTATCGAATTCTCCGGACATATTACCGACCAAATATCGCTCACTACACAATGTAGATTGTTCAAATACTTGCAAATTTTCGCTTCATCAGGCGATCTGAGGGTTGTTTCTTTATTTGTTTACATATTTTCGATTCACTTCACTGTCAGATTGTTTTGCGTTCATATTCGAAACCACCACTGTGTCCTAGCCTCTGGCTTTGGTAAGGCCGTTCAACTTCACCAGCCCACTCGATTCATGAGGCTGATCGTTGTAAAGTATGTCCACTTTGCGTCCAGTTTTTGCTCAAGATCTTTCCCTACGAGGTAAGTGACATTGGTAAGTGACACTCATGAATCAGCAGGGCCCTACAACTTCCACTTCACTTACCTCGTAGTGAAAGATCTTGAGAGAAAACCAGGACGCAACGTGGAAACTACTTTACAACCATCGGCTTCATGAATCGAGTGGGACGAGCGAAGCTGAACGGCCTTACCAAAGCCAGAGGCTAGGCACAGTGGCGGTTTTGAATACGAATGCAAAACAATCTGACCACAAAGTGAATCGAAAACATGTAAACAAGGAAAGAAACCACCCTCAGGTCGCCTGATGGAGATTGCTGGAGGCAATCGAAAATTTGAAAGTATTTGAACAATCTACAGTGTGAAAGTGAGTGATATTTGGTCGGAAATCTGTCCGGAGAATTCTATTTCTATTGTTATTTCCGCCAAATTTTGACTGTTTTTGACATTCCAATATACCATTTTAACCGGCTCGCAACGAGCTTTTCAATGGTGCTAATTTCAAACCACTAAAAAGTTATGTGCCCAAAACTTAGAAAAACACTGAATACTAGAGGGGGGGGGGGGGGAGATGAGGCTTAATGGCGCGTCGCCAGCTTGGTCATTAGCGCCAACCTCAGATACTAGATGACAACTAACTTATTAGCAGTATATTATATTTTTTTGCCACATATTATATAATTTTTTAGGCTTTCTTCACATGTTCTCAGCTTTACTTGTTGAAGAAACGGGGTCAGTTAAATAAAATAAAAAATAAAATACAATGCCTGGTTGCCTGGTGCTTCAATTTGCAAGCTCGCCCGTAAACCAAACAATTTTTTTTCATGGCCTTACCGGTTAGCTTTCTTATTCTCGAATGCAATTTTCCCATTCTAAAAGAAAAATGCTAAATTTACAGGTAATAGAAACCAATTCGAAAATAGGCTAGAAGAAAACTGAGTTTTGGACCATTGAAAGTAGCAAAAAATAAACAAACCCTTAAATTTGAGTGTATTGAAATATTAACATCTGTTCTAAAAAGTAAACACTTCAAATCAAGTTGCTCCAACCTATAAAGACCGCTAGACAGACTGTTTCCGTCCAAGTTTGGGCTCGTCAGCAGAGAATACTCTGTGGATGAGAGCGTAGGCACCTTCGTGGTGATAAATTAACAAGCTCAATACCGGACTAGCTTCAGCACACTAGAAAGCATAAACTACCAGTTTCAGCACGCTAAAAAGCAGAAACTACCAGTTTCAGCACGCTAAGAAGCAGAAACTACCAGCTTCAGCACGCTAAAAAGCAGAAACTACCAGTTTCTACTTTTTAGCTTGCTGCAGCCAATCCGATTTTGAACTTGTTAAGTGAAAGTATGTTCAGTTCGCTGATTTGATAATAATGTGCAGAATAGAATGGAACCCTGTAAGACACGGCACAGTTTCAAAAAATATGCTAGTCCACAGACTAGCTCGACATTCAATAGAACTTATTTTCCACATAAATGTATCTATAGTAATATGCCTGTTTGTTTTCACTTACCCTGTGAGTCGTAAGATAGATCCTTCCACACTTGCATCCTTGCAATCGAACATCTTGCGTCTTGTCAAATTTGATCTCAATATTATCAACATATAACAGAATGCTACAAACAGAAATCACGTTTCAGTACAAATTCTTTGTATAGCATATTTAAAGAATTATTTTATTAAACAAGTCTTTATTACATTGCAAATGGCATTTGATGGAGCCCTGCCCGAGAGCATTCCATCTTATCCGATATCACACCCTCAGTCTGGTGTCGACAATCTTTTTATTTGCTGAAAATTGCCAGATTCTAAATTCGACACCATGCTCGATAAAGTACTAACTTTAATACTTTTTTTTTTTATTTTACATTTTTTCATCAGCAGTATGTTTGGTAAATGGTTAGTAGAAATAGTATTTATGCATTGAATTATGAATCACGTCTTAGTCGTCAAATACAAACGAAGCAATTGAATTTTATCCAGGCGTCTCACAATCAGCGACAAAACGTCAAGGACTTTCAAGCGCTGTTAGGTTTTAAAACCATTTTTTACCCTCTTTAATAGGCTCAGCTGTACTACTACTTACTTACTGTCGATTGGCACCAAAGCTGTGTATAGACTTGAAACTGACAACCACAAATTCAGTCTCCGTCAAAATACATCACCTATCTAAAAGTTGCTATTCTTAAGCTTTTCATGCTCTTCTTTTACAAAAGAATAAATTAAAAATTAAGGAAGGACTTTCACGGACCATTTCCAGGAATTCAATTCAAAAACTTTAATTTTATTTTATAGCCTACATAAAGAATAACTCACAAGGTAAAGGGTAAACAGAGCAAACCGTCTGCATGAAAGACTGGCCTTGTGAGGATACAAGATAACCTACCGTAATCTGAGAAAGAAAGAACAGGGTTCAGACAATTTCTTAATTCACCATTTCCTTAACCATTCCAGGTTTTCCAAATGTATACAATGGCAATTTCCAGGTATTTACAAGATGTTTAGTTAGGGAAACAGGCAGTGTAGCTAACTGTTTTTATTAATATTATGAACATAATCCAACATCGCAGAAAAGAGCCGTTTATAGACTAGCCCTGACGGGACTAACCGCATTTTCATTGCAAATACTGGCACTAGCCGAAGATTTAGTTTATTGAAGCTATGTCTAAAATACTTCAACATATTAAAGCACAAATTTAAATATTTTTTAAAATTTTAATTTGTTTTAATTTAGGATTTTGTTTTTGATCTGCCAATTCAGTGGTACTTACCAGATCAGACACAAAGGCATTTTTTTCAAATTTCCCTGGTTTTTCAAATATTTCTTGTTTTCCCTGAAATTTTGGCTCTATTTTCATTTTCGTCTCAAGATTTCCAGGTTTTGTCTGAACCCTGAAGAAAAGGCAACACCCCCCCCGACTGGGACTCGAACCAGGACTTCTTGCTGACTAAGCCGGGTGCTCTAACCACTGCGCTACCGGGGCGGATACTGGCTAGTGGCTACTGGCTCCAGCCGAGCTATGTACGCCTAGCTGTTCAGTCTTTCTCGGTGATGACCGAGAGGTCACAACATACACAAGGAGGGGAAACACTATTGCTTCTAGACCACCACTTTACAAATAATGTGAATAATTACTATCATTATTTCTAGTGTGGAGGCCATGTTCCGTTCTCTCCTTCTGTATGATTGCGACCTGCATAATTGTGACACAGATTTTGCCTGCGTGTTACTTAGCTTTATTTGGGACCACACTTAGGCAGGGGTACAGGGGGTGCTAGACATCATTTGACCCATCCTTGGAGTAGCTAGCGGGAATGAACCCAGTTCTGAGAAGCCGAGAAGCTTTCCACGAGCTCATCTTTGATGCTCCTTTGGCAACCTCATGAAAGGTGAACAAATACAGGGAATGGAGAGTCAATTTCAGGAATGGCCAAACCCATCCAACATCAGTGTGACGTACGTAGTGGAACCCCTTATAAGGGACCAACCCCACCATCTTGGGCATTCAGATTCCTGGTCTCGGTTCGAAATCAACGACTTAACCCAGGCATAACCCTCCTCAGGCTCAGCATTACGGCCACTATAATGGAAACCTACGCCCAACGTCGGTAAATACGAAGAAGATTTTTAGAAATGTTTAATAATTTTTAGAAAGTTTCCAGTATCCAGTACTTGACTGGGTATTCATTAGCCAGTAAAATTGTGTGCAATTGTGCTGACAAGGACGATAACAAGGCTGATGTAGATTTATATCAGTCTAAGGGCTCAATAACCGCGAGGTAGTTAGCCTTCGTTGTGAATCGGCTAACAATTTTTTTTAAACTTAGATCGGCATGTCGATGGACGTGAGTAACTCAAACACTGATCTTTACGAGCGTATCTAGACAGCTCTGCCACCGAGCGCAAGATTTGCTGTTGAAATGATAAAAGAAGCATTGTTAAATGTGTGAAATGGGCAGAAGCCTGGCCTAATGGTATTTGTTTTCCATTTGTAACTTTTCACGCTGAAAGAACTTTCACTACGGTATGTCAAATGGCTTTTGTTGTTTGTGCTCGGGGCTGCTAGCCTTATAAATAGGGCTCCTTTACCACAACCACAACTACTACGAAAATTGTTGACCAACAGCCATCCAATCGAAAAACTGAATTAAGAAACAAAATAAAAATCGTTTGATGCTTAAGGTAACTTACCCGAAGTCTGCAAAACGACAAAGGAACACAAACTTTCCTGTAAGGTTTCAGATACTGCAGTGTTGCTATCATATCATGTTTAGTCCACGTGAAACCATACTGGTGTAGTCAAATATTTTCCATTATTACTTTTCTATGTTTACAATAGATCAGCTAATGATTGTTGTGTTCTATTTGCCTAAACGACATCGATGGAAAATATATAAAAACTAATGGTCTTAGTGTGCTTAGCACGGCTCTACAGGTAATTTTGGGTTCGTGCAAGTACTTGAAAACATAGAAATTTTCTGGAAAGTAATACGAAATTCCATGCCTGGAAAAGTGCTTAAATCTTGAAAAATCATCAGCAGGGTGACAAATGGAAAGAATACAACATGACTGAAGAACACTGAAAAAATTAAGCCACGAAAGTAGTCGAGTGTGTAGCTTTCCATTATTCTTCCTTTATTTGGGCATGAAAAGTTTTGCACTCTGGGTGCAATTGTATTTAAGTGTAGAACGGTTGGATATAGCAGTAAGGTTTCACATGGATTAAACATGACAGCAACACTGCAGTAGCTGAAACCTTACAGGAGCGTTTATGTGTGATCCTTTGCTGTTTTGACTTTGGATCAGTTCCGAAGCTCCCGTGTCATGAATTTCAACTACAGTAAGGCTTGGGCGGAACCAACTTTCACCCATCCGATGCCGCAAGACGTTTTCTTCACCAATACAGAAACTTCATGGATATTACCGTGACAAACTCAATTACTTGCTTCAAAAATGGCCGTTGTCTCCGACTGAACAAATGATTTAAAAATTTCACTGAAAAATTCACTACGTCAGGCTTAGGCTATCTTAAGGTCGTCGCAGTAACATGCAAATGTTGAAAAAGGTTTTTACCTATCCAATGTGACACGTCTGCCACCAATCACCATTTGGCGACTTGAATTATTTAACCATACTCGCCAAAAAGGCAAGTAGCAATAGAGTACGACAATCAGATAGTGTTAACTCACGAACTATTATGAGCTACTGATGCATGGTTTGTGGCGTTATGCTCAGATTTACAAGGGCTATACAGTAGCTTTTTCCACTATTTATTACTGGGGTTAAAGAAAATTGTACTACTTTATAACTGCATAAATAGGTAAACCATACCAGATGTATCATTCTAGGTCGACCCCATGCAGCCAATTTTGTAACGACTGACCGTAACATTTTCAGGGATAACCTGTATACGAAACTACTACGGTAGTAACTACAAGTAACCAAATAATCATTGTCAAAAATATCACTATGTAATTAGTCCTTGCAACTTTGTAAGTGGCAACTACTGTGCAACGGATTAGTAATAACTTTGGAGTGGACTAGACAGCTTTATGACAAGAGCGAAACAAATACAGCATCAGTAAGCAAAATAGCAGAAACTTTCTACTTATTTGCGGCTCCATTCTACTGAACATTACACACCGAGGCCTAGACCTATTTTTGCCAATTGACCATTTACTATCAATTACTTCTCACCCACAAAGATCTCTAGACAGACTGTTTCGTCCTTGTTTGGGCTCGTCAGTAGAGAATACCTTCTGGATGAGAGCAAATGTAACCCAGCTCTCATTTACAAGGTATTCTCTACTGACGAGCCCAAACAAGGGCGAAACAATCTTTACGGGTGAGAGCTAATTGATATTAAAGACTAGCTCGACAGGTGTAGAAATCGTGTGTTTTGGCTGCCTGAACCACGCAAATTCTTGCAAGGACTGGGAAATTGATACCTCTTCGTTCCATTTGCAAAATACGAATATTGAGATTGTGAATTTCAAGAAACAAAATCACACCTGTACTGTAATAATAATAATAATAATAATATATAGGTTTGTTGCGAACGCAACCGGAATGACAAGGACCTGGAGGTCACCAACTGCCATCCGAATTTAAAACTACAAAAAATAAGTATAGATTACAACAACAACAAAAAAAAAAGTTTAAAAGATTAAAAAAAAGACGACAGCTCGGCTGCAGAGGAAGGAGGACGGGTTTATGGTATTGGGTTGGGGTCACGAATGCCTTACCACCAAGGTTAGACCTACCAGAGACACAATGGTCCCCGATGGCATCGCCAGACGTGAGGGACCCGTAGTTGGGGTGAGGGGGAGAAGCCAGCTATGATGTCAATGTTTCAATAAAAAAATAATAAAATAATGCGTCGTAGTTTAAAGCTTGGCCAAAACCAATTGTCAATCATAAAAAAATATAATAAAAACAATAATAAAATTTCATGCAATGGTTGCAAAAGTCAACTGGTGTCCGCTAATACCTAGCCTGGTAAAATATTTAAAAATAAAGAAGAGACCACCAGGAAGAACACAGTTCACAGTTCTACTTGAATTTTCGGAGAAAATACCGTTCTCCTTCTTCAGAAATACACGCACAACACGGAGGAAAAATAAGTTCTCACACCACCATTCGTAAACAA
>JAHWFP010109470.1:0-34756 GCA_023313725.1 Lithobius niger | reverse complement strand
AAAGTAACGACCCGCTGAATCTCATCCGCTCCTATCTCACTCTCTACTACATAGTATACTTGCAATGGTGTGTATGGACGACCAGCTTGGTTGCACAGCAGCATAACCGACCTCGTCATGTCCACATTGATGAGACTTCCACCGTATAGCTTACGTAATGTCAATAAGTTGTGTGCTCGGCTACGTTTCACAGCTGCAGCGTCTTCATCACCAAAAATTCCTCTCTTGCTCATCCTGTTTCCCGCCCTACTTGCTGCTGACGTGAAAAGATTTTTCACAGACTGTAATACTGCCTCACGATCTTCTTCTTGCTCTCGCTCAACTTCCCTCCTGCCCTCTCTCGCTTGGCGTAGATCTTCTGCTTTTACAACACCAAAACGCTGTACATCTTTTTCGAGAATTCCACGTTTCCACGTTTCCACGAGAAAAGCACTGCTGCATAGGTCTCGCTAGACACAATTCCTGTATTCATGTCGGCCGTAGAGACCACTTTCCTTTCGTACAAGTCCCGCAAAACAACGTCTACTCGAGTTGCTGTTTCCAATTGTTGATTCGACTTGCTCTTTGACGATCTACTGTCGCTCTCATTGTTTACTTGTCCATTGTCAGCGCCATTTTCCAACGTTTCATCTTCCCACTCCTTCCGTACTACACCATAACAGTTCAAATCGAGCTCGGATATTCCCCTCAGCCGTGCCTCTTCCAACACTACCGCATACCAAATGCAGAAGCAATGGTGTAACAATAATGCTGCAAACAACAATGTCTTTGCAAACATGCATTGTACTTGGTTTCATGAAGTCACGTAATCGGACTTGAGTGAAAAAGACGAAAAAAATCTGTGTTTTCCCGGGTTTCAGGGCTGTGAAAGACAAAAAAAATGCGCAGTCGCTTGAGTGAGCGAAGCAACCTTACCGCAATTACCCATCTTCAAGAACCGGAATTATTTAAATTACACATTTCACTGTTATGGGGCAGCTGTACTCCTAGAGTTGCCCGTCTTTATGACGGGCTTTGTAGCTAGTCTGCTATATTTATGTATACATAATACATGCAATACTGAGCAGCTAAATTTAAATGGCCGAGCGAGCAGCACGTGTTGGTATTTAATGATATCTCATAAACTACTGGGTAGAATTAAATGAAACAAAAACTAGATTGCTTATTATATCCCCTATATTTCTATTCGTATTACATGCAATACCATGCAACCAAATATAATTGGCCCAGCAAGTAACACGGGTTATATCTAATGACAGCTCGAAAACTAATGGCTAGAATTTAATGAAACAAAAACTGGATTGCTTATTATGACACGTGGACTAAACAGCACTGGAACACTGCGGTATATGAAACCTTACAGGAAAGTGTATTTGTGTTCCTTTGCTGTTTTGACTCCGGATGAGTTAAACCTTACCTTAAACATCAAACGAGTTCGTTTTTGTTTTCTAAATATGTATATGTATAACCTGCCATACCAAGCAGTAGATTGGCCGAGCAAGCAGCACATTATGATACGATCTGTCGAAAACTACAGAGTGGATTTTCATCAGCTGGTTATTATAGGTTTCTACTATGATTACTAGGCCAGTCAAAATAGGGTCGAAAAAGGAATTAATTAGCAACAAGCTATACAAATTTGTGGGATGGTCTCTGGTGGCGTACCAAACAACATACTAAAAGTCCCCTGAAATCCGACCATTGCGTTGTCCGCCATCTTGGAAACATGGCGTCCGAAAACGGGTTTTTCAATATACCTCGGTAACGGTTGCTCGGGCACGAAAATATGTTCTGTCGAAAAATGTACAGCATTAAATTTTCTACAAAAATCTTGTATTCATTTTTTTTTTTTGTAGATTCAATGATACAGCCAATAAACGTTGTAGAAGAATGTTGAGCTAATGCCGCCATCTTGGAAACATGCGCCTGAAATCAGTTTTTTCAATATATCACGGAAACGGCTGCATATAATAATGTTTAATCCGAAATTGTAGAGCATGGAATTGTCTGCATAAAGGTTCTATTCGGGTTTTTTTTTAAACTGAGTCAATGATTCAGCGAATAAATGGTACCAAAGAGGCCACGCATGTGGCTCCAAATGCACCCAATGTACAGTCAGAGGCATTTCCAATGTTACATTCGCTGCCCGGCGCTTCCCTGCTTGGCCAAGCTTCCCTGCGCGACAGGTTGTCCTATTTCAACGAAGTAGGAGGGGAGAGCTGCAATGCGGAGTGTTGAGTGTTGACATATTATTTACGATTGTTGTTACCCGGGCCCAGCGTAAAGTTATAAACTGAGGTCTCTTTCCCTAGGCCTATAAACTCATTATTGGGGTGCCCTGAAAGGACCTTTATAATCTAACGAATTTTTTTTATACTAGTGATAATATGGAGGCTTTCCTTTTTTTTTTTAACCATCACTGAGTAGGAGTGACACATCCCCTGCCTGGTGGGGCCCGAGTTAATATTTCCCCTTCCGCCTTACAACCAGTGATGTAGAAATAAACGAAATAATTTTGGAGGTATGGTTAGCAAACGAAAGGTCAGAGGGGGAACAGTGAGCTTCCAAACAACAATCCGTAAGATATTTTTAGATTTTTAACTCCTTCATAAAGTGTTGAACATGAAGGTGGTGGATTTTATCCCCTGCCTGCCCACGTTTGCCTTATACAAATTTAAGTTGGAAAGTAAGCTTACAGGTGTTTCTTACATGTGCTATTTGGTTCCATTTTACTGATTGTTGGTTTTCTTGAGTAACAGTTTTGCTACATGCAGTCAAACCTATTTCTATAGGTCCGATTTCTGTGTTCCCCTGTTGCTTCCCCTCCCACCCATTACTCCCAGTTGTGCAGTGGTAAACCAAATTAGGGTTGGGCTTGGACTATGTTTAGCAAACGAAAAGTTAGAAGAGGATGGCACAGCTACCAAACAATAATCCCTAAAATATTTGTAGATTTTTAACTTCTACATAGTGCGTTGAATTTGTAGCTACGGATGTTCCCTCCCATTCCGCTAGTCAAAAAGTAATAAGCTTACAGGGTGCTTAGTTCAGTTTTACTGACCGTTGCTTTCCTCGAGTAACAGTTTTGCTACGTGAAGTCGAATCTATTTCCAATGAGAACAAATGGAGAACAATAATAGTAGATGCTGTGGTGATTCTGAAAACATAAATAAACAAGAAAAAACCGCACGAGCCTGCTCCTGTCAACGGTGGCAATTCACTGGGGGGGGGGGGGGGGGGGGGGGGGGACCCGAGTTATAGTAAGCCACCAGAGCTGCAGAGCTGTAGTAAGCAGTGATTTCATCCTGCAGGCTCTGACAACTGCAGCGCTCTGGTACCAATTCGACTTGGGTAGGCCACTGTATTAGTAGCAATACGATTGCCGTAGCCTACCTCCCCCCGTCCAATACTATGCGTATCAACCAACTTTCTTTTAATCAGCGGGATATTAAAGGTTAATACTGTATTAATACAAACAACTTGTATTTGCATTTTTACTTGTAAGTTTTCAGTAACTATAAGCTTGGTGAGCACGAACAATGTTACGATCCAGTGCCCATCTTGCCTTCCCCCCCCCCTCCCCCCCAGTAGCATCGCCACCGTGGACAGGAGCAGGCTAATGCGGTTTTTTCTTATCTATTTGTGTTTTCAGAATCGCCGCAGTATGTACTGTTATACGAACTACTCACAGTTCTCCCTTTGTTATCAATGGAAATAGATTTGACTTCATGTAGCAAAACTGTGACTCGGGAACACAACGGTCAGTAAAACTGAACTAAGCACCCTGTAAGCTTATTACAGCGGAATGGGAGATAACATCCGTCAGCTTCATGTTCAATGCACTATATAGAAGTTAAAAATAAAAATAAAATATTTTAGGGATTATTGTTTGGTAGTTGTGCCATCCTCTTCTAACTTTTCGTTTTCTAATCATAGCCCAAGTCCAACACTAATTTGATTTACCACTGCACGGCTGGGAGTAATTGGGGGGGGGGAGCAAAGGGGGCACACAGAAATCGGACCTACAGAAATAGGTTTGACTGTATGTAGCAAAACTGTTACTCAGGAAAACCAACAATCAGTAAAATGGAACCAAAGAGCACCTGTAAGAAACCCCTGTAAGCTTACTTTCCAACTTAAATTCCTATAAGGCAAACGTGGGAGGCAGGGTAGGAGATAAAATCCATCACCTTCATGGTCAACACTTTATGAAGGAGTTAAAAATCTAAAAATATCTTACGGATTGTTGGAAACTTACTGTTCCCCCTCTGACCCTTCGTTTGCTAGCCATACCTCCAATATTATTTCGTTTATCTCTACACCACTGGTTGCAAGACAGCGGCGGCGGGGGGGGGGGGGGGTGCAAAGAGGAAAATTAACCCGGGCCCCACCTGGGAGGGGTTCGTGCTCCTACTGAGTGATGGTTAAAAAAGAGGAAAAACTCCATATTATCACTAGTAAAAAAAAATCTTTAGATTGTAAAGGTCTTTTCAGGGCACCCCAATAATGAGTTTATGGGCCTGGGGAAAGAGACCTCAGTTTAAAAACTTTGCGCTGGGCCCGGGGAGCAACAAACGTAAATAATATGCTAACACTAAACATTAATTTTGCACTGCAGCTCTCCCCTTCTACTTCGTTGAAATAGAACAACCTGTCGAGCAGGGAAGCTGGGCCAAGCAGGGAAGCATCGGGCAGTGAATGTAACATTGGAAATGCCTCTGACTGTACATTACACTTCATATAATTGGACGGCTTGGGCCCCCAAAATTGATAGAATTTTCCACTTTCCGTGAAAAGTATGACTACACATGAAGAGTAACTGGAAAAAAATAGCTATGAGAGCAAGTTCAAAAAACCCTTTGGGGGAGGTGGAGGGGGTGATTTACCCCAACAAAAACGGTAGATATAGTGATTTTCGTGTTCAAAGTATTCTTGCGAGCCGTCTAAGACCCCAAAATGGATATGCTTAGGATTTTCTGAAAGGTGGAGATCTATTCTTTTCATCAATCCTACCCGAGATTGTTTAGATAGGGACCATCCTACGCCCATTTAAAGGTGAAGAGATAATGATGTAGCAGCGAAAGCGTGTGGTGATTTTCAAATTCAAAGTGCTCTACCGAGCCCTCTAATACCGAAAAATGCACATGCTTAGGATTTTCTGAAAAGTGGGGATCTATTCTTTCCATCAATCCTAACCGAGATTGTTTAGCTTAGATACAAATACAAATATGAGCATTAAAATGGCACTCTGAAATTCAAAATAGCCGCTACACAAATTACAGCTACACCTTAAAATAGGCATACGACGGTCCCTATCTAACCTAAACAATTTCAGTTAGGATTGATGAAAGACTAGCTCCCCACCTTTCAGAAAACCTTTGCATGTCCATTTATGGCTATCAGAGGGCTTGAAGTCGAAAATCACCATACGCTTTTGCCACTATGCCGTTACCTCTTTATCTTTAAATGGGCGTAGGACGGTACCTATCTAAGTTAAACAACTTCGGTTATGGTTGACGGAAAGAATAGACCACCCTTTCAGAAAATTCTAAGCATGTCCATTTCAGGCTATTAGAGGGATAGAGGTAGTAGTTTGAATTCGAAAATCAACATACGATTTTGCCGCTACGACCTTACCTCTTCACTTTCAAATGGGAATATGACGGTCCGTATCCCAGTTGAACAATTTCGGTTAGGATTGATGGAAAGAATAGGTCCCCACCGTTCAGAAAATCCAAAGCATGCCTATTTCGGGCTATTAGAAGGCTCGCAGGAGCACTTTGAATTCGAAAATCAACGTACGCTTTCGCCGCTGTGCCATTACCTCTTCAACTTCAAATGGGCGCACAGTCCCGACCTAATTTAAACAATTACAATTAGGACTGATGGAAAGAATAGATCCCCACTTTTCAAAACATTCTGAGCATCGGGCTATTAGAAGACTTAGCAGCTATTCATCAGACTTTCTGGAATTATGTATAGAGGTGATTTTCTTGTAGGGCAATGGTTAGAGATGAAAAGAAGAAAATGTGTGTTTTGGGGCCAAATGGCGGTCATTTTTCCAACGCAACGCAATGGTCGGATTTCAGGGGACTTTTATATGTTGTTTAGCACGCCACCTGAGACCATCCCACAAATTTGAAGCTTTTTAACCTAATTTTACTGGACTATACCTAATGATAGTGCCAAGACTGCTAAACATTGAAACTTTGATCATAGGCATTACCAGGAAAAAAAGAACACAGAGTGGGCTCGTTTCATCGGCTCCTGGCGTTACTGTGTACGGCGTATACGTTTGTAGGGACTCTAGCAGCTTTCCACGCATCATAAAATTTATCTCAACGAAAGCTCTCTCATCGTTGGTCCTGTCTACTTCATCACCCGCACTTTTTTACCCAATTTTTGTTTCTTATAGTGTTTGGTTGGACGTCTAATTTTTGCTGGTTATCAAAGAATAGCAAAAAAAGTAGGAAGTACCCCTAATGAGCACCGTAGTTTTTGTTTTATTTAAATTAGTTTGGTAATATTTTTTATATATAATCAGATATCATGAAATGCGTGGTCCGTTCGGTAAACTATTATTGGTTGGTTGTCAGAGTGAGTGTAATATTTGTAGCAATATAGAAGGAACCTGATAAGCACCCAAGTGTTAGTTTCACCGAGTATTTTGTGTCTTTGTAGTATAACGTTTTTGAAGAAAAATACTAAAAAATGTCTACACTTATCCATCAACTCAAAGCAAACTTATTCATTGAATTTACCGAAGTAATCATAAAACGTTTGCTCCCAGCTGAACACAGCCATAATAAGCTCAACGAACACTTCACAGTTTATTCTAATAAAATGGGGGAAGTGCGGCGAAATTGTAGTTTCAGACAATTAAAATTGACATCCTGGTTTGTCATATTATGCCTAGCTTTGCAATCTTTTAAAAAATATTAACTGAAGTAAAGTTTATTTAAATGGCAACTTTTTTTTATGTGTTGCAACGAAAACTTAGAAAGAAAGAGATTTTAAAATAATCCTTTCAATGACCCCAACAAATGTAAATTTTGTGTCCTATAGGTATAATAATTATTTAATTACGCCAAATAAAATCTCCATGAAGTCAAGAAGTTAGCTTAATAATTGAATTTGTTATGGTATTCACCCATTGATTGAAAGTAACGATGCGCACGATATTAGGGTGTCGCACAAATTATTGTACGTTAATTTCTGGTTAATTTTCCTGAATATTTTATGTTTAATTGCACGAATCTAGAAAAAAAAAAAAAAAACACCTTTTTTAATTTACGAATATTTTTATCGACAATTAGGACATACAATGCATGTGGAAAATTTTAACTGAATTGGATAATTGTTCCGAAAGTTATCGCAGATACAGACAGATGCACAGATAGGCAACAGTATACAGAATGAAAAGTTCCTGATCCGCACCACGCGTCACGAAAACAAAAAACAACTCTTAATAAGTTTTATTTATTAAACGACACTTAAATAGAGATTGGAAGTTGTTGAATAGTTTAACGAATAAATTAATAATTCTTAATATTAACATGCTATTAAAAGCCAAGGCCAACGGAATATTTAGTTTTTTAAACAGACGAATTTTCTTTAAAAAGCTCAGTACTGATGTTAATATAGGAGGGCACTGTTTTGTTTTATTACATTCATTGACCAATTTTTCGTGATATCATAACGTATTGTTTGTGAATTGATTTTGGCTGGCTCATATAAAACATATGAAGCAGACACTCTTAGGGATTTTTTAAGGGGAACCTGAAATCTTAACGTGTTCCATGCTCGGTGGCTGATTTTTTTTAACCTGGTATTCCGTGTTATACATTTAGTAGGTCAGGAACAGTAAGAAACTAACCACTATTTATTTGTTCCTTGCAGCCTGTTCAGTCGTTTTCCTAATAACATGACCTGTTGTCCGCTCACTAGGCATAAAGTGGTGGCCTTGATCTTGCACGATCTTGCACGATCTTACACGATATGAGAGGCAGCAAATTTTTTTGGAAGTTATCATAATATCACCCAGTAGTTTGTGAGACATCGCAATGTGTTCTTCTGCTGAATACCTATTTTCGCTGGTTGTACAATAATTGACTCTCGAATAATTAACGAAACTTGCTATCTGAAGGAATTGAACCTGTCGCTGACTAGTCAGGTGGCATGTGTTAGTATATTGTGGTCCCGTGGGAATTTCGTGGCAGAATTTTACCGTTAGAACTACATAAGAAGGACATACAACAGCTTCTATTTCCGTTTGTTGTTTTCCGAGAAACCCCTGCATACGGCCGCCATCTTGGAAAACATGGCCGCCCTTTACAGCATTAATAAAATTGCTGTATCTTTGGTTGCATTAGTCCGATTTTGGTTTTCTTGATTTCAAATGAAAGGCAATTAAATTTTCCACCTTTTATGTCCTATGTTTTGTCATGTTTAAGATGATAGTTCTGTGAGAATTTACCAAAAGTATGTAAATTGGGCCCAGTTTTCATCGCTTTTATCAAAATTACCAATAAAATACTGGATTTAGCTCCTTAAAGTATCAAATGAAAAGGATGAAGCATTTAATTACCTTTAATTTGATGTGTAGAATAACTAAATCGGTCCCATAGATCTGTAGATATGATTAAAACGCTCTAGTAACCAGGGTATGGCCGCCATCTTGGAAAACGTGGCCACCATTTACAGCATTAGTAAAATTGCTGTATTTTTGGTTGTATTGGTCCGATATTGGTTTTCTTGATGTCAAATGAAAGGCAATTTAATTTGCCACCTTTGATGTCCCATGTTTTGTCACGTTTAAGATGATAGTACTGCGAGAATTTACCAAAAGTATGTAAATTGTGCCCAGTTTTTACCACTTTCCCAAATTTACCAATAAACTGCTGGATTTAGCTCCTTAAAGTATGAGAGGGCCTAAATCCAGTAGAAAGCACCGTAAGGTAACTAGGTTGTCAAACGTTCACAAATTGCATTCTATGCCATAGGGCCTGATCACGCACTAGAACACATAAATAGGAGTCTGAAGGTCATAGGAGGGCTTGTGGGTGTAACGCTCAACCCAAGTGCTCGCATGCAGTTTATGCTGACATGTCCGAAGCTAGTACACCTTGCGAATGAAGCTAAAGAGATTACAGGAATTAGAACTACCCCAAGAAAGAAACACCATGAAGCAGGCTATTAATTTGTGGCGCACCATGCAAGAAACGTTGTAAATCTCGAATCCACACTTGAAGAACTCGGGAACCCATTTTCTGGACAAAGGTGAGTATCTACTTAACCTCGTGACGAAGACAGTGTTACCTGAAGTTGTGACAAAAGACATATTACGCCAAGCAGAAACAGGACAGGTTTTATACGACACTTTCATGCAGAAACGTATAAAAACCAACAAAGTGAATATTTGGACAAAAATGAAAAAAATTAATTTACAAACATTCCAGTGAACCCATGAGAAGATTAATGTGAAAGTAAAAGATAACCATACACACTATGAAAGAAGACAGAGCATTGTTTTCTCGGTTGCTTGTAGTGTCATGTTCAAGACCACCGGTGGTTCTTGAGGAGAGCATCTGCACAACGAATTCTCTGTTGTGCCAACATTTATGTTTTCACAAAATGGCTCCTTATTGCATTGCTGTGCTAAAAGTGTACTTATGAATTTGCTTGAGGAATTACCCATGAATACTGACAATGCAGTTGGTGAGATTAACGCAGTTCTAGAAGCCAATGTTTTCACTGAACAGATGGAGGTGATTATATTAGATGGCATGGCAGTGTTGCAAGCCATGACCAAACCAAAGCACATAAACACATATGCCGACCTAGCAGATCATTTTATAATACAATTCCTAGAGCCAAAGTTCAGAAAATGTGATGAACTCCATCTTATATTTGACAAGTACAACGTCGAGAGTTCCTTGAAAACAGCAACAATGGTTAAGCGACATCAGGGTAATACACCTGTAGCTTACAAAATTGATGATAAAACGTGCATTGGGAATCTACCAATTACTAGGTTATGCTCCCACCAAGGATGAAATGTCAACATACCTTGCCCACAAATCAATAGATTATGCTCATAAAGGAGATTCGATTGGTGGTCGCGTGGTGACAAGAAGGTTCAGCCCCACATGATGAATTCAACGAATTATCCAGTAGCTAAGAAGAGGCTGATATGAAAATAGTCATACTTACTCTTAATGTTAGTCAAAGAGGTGCTACGAAACGATCAATATATTCTCCTGACACGGATGTCCTCGTTTTTCTTATCAGGAGGTTTCCATTATTGCCACCTGATTCTGAATCAATGACTAGCATGGAGAATAACAGGAGGATCGTTTAGTTTACAGAGCACTAGGACCTCTTAAGGCAGCTGCTCTACCAGCCTTCCATGCGTTATCCGGAGTTGATGTGACTGGCTCGTTCATTGGAAAAGGAAAGCAGAGCTTCTGGAAAACCTTTATGGCATCAGATGAAGAGGTACTGTTAGCATTTCAGCACTTGGGCGATTTCCCTGATGTTCATGACAACATATTATATGCAACACTTGAAAAGTTTATTTACCAGCTATATTTTGCCTGGCACAACAAATAAGGAAATTGGAAAGGTTCGGAGGCATCTCTTTACAAAGAAACAGAGTCAAAGTGAACATTTATCTCTAACAAGAGCCTCGCTTCAACCTGCTATCAAACGTGCCCATTACCAGGCTTGATTTGGAATGCTGTCATCATTGCAAACCCACAGTTGCCATTATTCTACTAACTATGGGTGGAATGAAGAGGAAGGACAATTTATTTCTGTAATGTGTACTTTACCTCCAGCCTCCAAGGTGCTAATACATCTCGTAAAATGTTCTTGTTAGAAGTCTACATACCAATCAGGAATATGTACCTGCTACAAAAACAGTCTGAATTACAGCGAAATTTGTCTTTGTTGTGAGTGTGAGAATCAGTCTTAGTCGTTTTTACAAAATGAGGATAGTAATGATGACAGTTTTAATGAGAAGGAATGATAAATTTATATACTATTGCATTTTTCAATCTTAGGCCAAAACATTAGAAAAACATATCTAACTACATCGTAATACGTGATGAATAAATTAAACTTGTTTGGACTTCACATACTTGGCAACAACTTTACTTCTAATATACGTGCAGTGGACGTATCTACTGCATTTTAGTGTTCCTACTACTGGTTACATAGCATTTTCGGTCGTATTTTCGGTTCTATAGGACCTATTTAGTTATTCTACACGTCAACTTAAATGTAATTAAATGCTTCGTACTTTTCTTCTCATACTTTAAAGAGCCAGTAGTTTATTGGTAAATTTGGGAAAGCGATAAAAACTAGGCACAAATTTACATACTAATGGTAAATTCTCGCAGTACTATCATCTTAAACGTGACAAAACATGGACATAAAAGGTGGAAAATTAAATTGCATTTCATTTGACATCAAGAAAACCAAAGTAGTACCCACACAACCATAGAAACAGCAATTTTAGTAATGCTGTAAATGGTGACCATGTTTCCAAGATGGCGGCCATATCCTGGTTACTAGAGCATTTTCATTCATATCTCCGGTTCTACGGGACCGATTTAGTTATTCTACACATCAAATTAAAGGTAATTAAATGCTTCATCATTTTCTTCTGATACTTTAAGGAGCTAAATCCAGTAGTTTGTTGGTAAATTTGGGGAAAGCGATAAAAACTGGGCACAATTTACATACTCTTATACTCTTAGTAAATTCCCGCAGTACTATCATCTTAAACGTGACAAAACATGGGACATAAAAGGTGGCAAATTAAATTGCATGTCATTTGACATCAAGAAAACCAAAATCGGACGAATACAACCAAAGATACAGCAATTTTAGTAATGCTGTAAATGGCGGCCATATCCTGGTTACTAGAGCGTTTTTATTCATATCTCCAGTTCTATGGGACCGATTTAGTTATTCTATACATCAAATTAAAGGTAATTAAATGCTTCATCCTTTTCTTCTCTACTTTAAGAAGCTAAATCCAGTATTTTATTGGTAAATTTAAGAAAAGCGATAAAAACTGGGCACAATTTACATACTTTTGGTAAAGTCTTAAAAAACTATCATCTTAAACGTGACAAAATATAGGACATAAAAGGTGGAAAATTAATTTACCTTTCATTTGATATAAAGAAAACCAAAATCGGACCAATACAACCAAAGATACAGCAATTTTACTAATGCTGTAAATGGCGGACATGTTTTCCAAGATGGCGGCCGTATGCAGGGGTTTCTGGGAAAACAACAAACGGAAATAGAAGCTGTTGGATGTCCTTCTTATGTACTTCTAACGGTAAAATTCTACCATGAAATTCTCACGGGATTACACAAGTCACGTGACTGGACTGGGAAGTGGACCCTGGCAAAGTTACTGCCAGTCATTGCAGGTTAGGATCGTGTGAGAGACTGCCATCGGCTGTCGGTTGTGGGCTGTGGGCTTTTCCATTATTCTGGCCATTATCTCGGATGCCTGCAGTGATTAGAGGTTTCACGGTTCGAATCCCAGGGTTTGCTCCTCAATCGTCCTTGTTGTAAATGTTCCAGTACTGTAACAGAAGGGAATTATGACGTATGGTGCTAAGAAAATTATATAAAAATGAGTTCTCGAAGTATTATCAGATATCATTGTAACATTTTATCAATCGGCCATTTAACGTAATTTGTAATAATGGTAGAGGAATGCTAGAGCGCCCTAATAAGCAACTGTAGTCTTCGTTTCGTGAAAATCCGCCTAGTACTTTTCAAGACATTATCAGATATCATAACGTTTTCCTCACTCGGCCAACTATTTTCAGCCAGTTAGAATGGGTAATTGTTTGGAAACCTTACTTTTCACGCTATTGACTTAATTCACCTACCTATCGATTCCTTTCGTCGTTAGGGTTCCAAAAATCATAACGAAAACGTGTGCAAACGTTTTTTTATTTAAAAAAAAATTATTAAAACACGCTAAAACGCTACGCACAACAAGCTACAAGCGGCAGCTATTCTACGCGATGATTCCGCAACTAGAAAACCTGATTTCAACCAGAACGTTACTAAACGAAAATTATCGCTTTCCTAGGCAGACGGTGAATTTGTGGCCGGATTTACAGTCCGCAGGGGCGTGCATTATCATATACATCGAGAATTGGTGTAATCAGAAATAGTATGACGCAAGCATTTGTGAAACAAGGAACAAATTATGCTACTTCCTTGTTTCACAAATGCTTGCGTCATACTTTTTCTGATTACACCAATTCTCGATGTATATAATAATGCGCGCGAAGCGCGCCCCTGCGGTCTGTGATTCCGGCCGCAAATATGAAATATCGATATACACCAACCAATTTTTCGCCTGCTTCAGCCATTTCGTCTGCTACCGGAACGAGATAATTTCCGTATACTCAGGGTCACGGAATCAGGTTTTCTTGTTGCCCATCCACCTCGCAGCATCGCGATGACGGAACGACAGTTGTGCGTAGCATTTTAGTGTGTTTTAATAATTTTTTTTTAAATAAAAAAGCGTTTGCACACGTTTTCGTTATGATTTTCGGAACCCTAACGACGAAAGGAATCGATAGGTAGGTGAATAAGGTCGATAGCGTGAAAAGTAAGGTTTCCAAACAATTACCTTAGAATGTAATAACGGTAAACGTGTACTAGACACCATCATAAGGTTCTCTGTCTGTTTCATGAAAATTCGTCCATTAGTTTTACAGATATCATCAGGTATCACTCCGGTTTTCTCACTTGGCCAATTATTTTCAGTCAGTTAACCTAAGAGGTAATACAGATAGAAATATAGTAGGCAATCTTGTATGCATTTCAGTATTTGTTTCGTGAAAATCCCTCCACCAGTTTTCGAGATATCATCAGATATCATTATTTCGCACGGCCATTCAGTTAACGTAGTATTTAATAAGAGGAGGAATATAGTAGACAATCTAATAAGCAGATCAGTCCTTGTTTCATGGAAATCCGGCTAGTAGTTTTCGAGATACCTGAATGTCTCCATGGTTATCTCGATGGTTACACCTTCGATGTAACGAAAAAAGGCAGGTTTTTTTTTAGCGGAGCTGTACATTCGTTAAGTAAAGTCGTTTTCCACGCAACTCGAATCCACAACTCGTACTTCAAGGTTGTTTGAGTTTATGCACAAACAAGCAGCTGCAGCGACTACTTAGTCGCAACCGGTGTTCTGTACACTTCGCTACTTTCGACAATGTTGAGGCGCACACCTCTATCACGCACCGCAACAGCGCTCTGTATTATATACCGTAAGGCGTAAATCCTCAATTGGGCGGGTCCTCAATTGTAGCGGGATGTTTTCCCAACCATAAATTAGTAGTAGCCGGTTTCTAATTGTATAGTCGGCTGAAAATGATTTGATTTTTAACCAGTAGCACGGGCTCCAAATAGAGGGTTTACGGTATCTAAAGAGTAGTAACCATCACAAGTGCCAGTTTTGGCCAGTTTTAGGCTTTTCGTTTCGGCAATGTTAGCTTTTAGGCCTAGTTTTACATTTTAGGCGTAATTGTCAGCTTTTAGGCCTAATTTTACCTGCCGTTTTAATTTCGGAGAAGTGGGTTCGTCAGTAAGCTTGTTCATTTATGCAACAAGGTGCGGAGATTTGACGTCAAATTTTCAGCTTTTAGGCCTAATTTTACCTGCCGGTTTAATCTCGCAAGTAACACTAACGAAGAATTGGGTTCGAGAGTAGTAAGCCGGTTCATTTATCCAACACAGTGTGTTAACGCGATTTTACGCATAATTTTCAGCTTTAGACCTGATTTTTTTACCTGCCGTTTTAATTTCGTAAGTAGCAGCTAACCGGGAGAATTTGGTTTGAGAGTGTAATCATCAATGCAACGCGGTATTGAGACTATTTTAATGAAGCTAATGTGTGTCGTTAACGAAATCCTTTTGTTTTTACGATTGCGTGTTTTCCTGTAGTGTTTAAATGCGACAATCAAATGTTACTATTTCATTAGTTACATTGAGAAAGCCTGCTAGTATCAGGAAGCTATGAAGTTTTAATTTGCCGTTTTTTTAACTAAGATTTTGGTCGCTGTACCTAATGGTGAAACTTAATGGTCTCATCTGGTACTATTCTGAAGTTGAAAAAAGCGACGGGACGGACGGAGGGACATAGTCACTGCAATAAGTCTTCTCAGCTTTTTCAGCTGTACAGAAGACTAAAAACACTTGAGTTGTTGCGGTTTTTTTAGTTCATTGTACGTTCGTTGCTAACTTCTTCTTCCTCAAAATCGACCTCTTCCAGCATAAACAACAACATTATCCAGAGAGCTCAATTCAATAAGAACAGAGTTGATCGCTACAGTGAAGAGGTCGGGCTCAAGCAGCTAGCTGCCCTGTGGGAGGCCCCTATCAGTGGACTTAACACTGGAACAAGAACTGCCAACACGGGTTGCAAAACATCTAGTCCCTATAGGAAGGCCAACACCGCGGCCCTCAGTTTCCTACCAATACCATGATATTCAAGGGACCCAGTCCACATCAGCCATGCCGTAAGCGGCCTTAAGTCTGAAAAGACAGCAACAGCAAAGCAATCCTGGACCCAAGCTTCACGAATACCGGATTCCAGATACAACACCGCATCTTGGGTGTCGCAGTGGCGACGGAAACCAAACTGGGACCGAAGAGCTTCCTAGAGATCTCAACCTGCAACACATATCTGTTGATGAGTATCTTCTCATAGACTTTCCGTGGACAGGAAAGAAGGTCAATAGACATATAGGTACTAACGGCTGCACGGATTTTGTCCCTTACCAAGACCGGCACCACTACTGTGGAATCGAGGCCCCGTCAAACCAGCTCTGTTAAAAATTTAACAACTCAGAACGAGCCTTTTCCCCATGTAACATGAACCTAATTTCTTGTGCTATGCCAACAAACTCAAACCCCCTTCGTCACGTGCTCAAAACCCGCCTCGGACCCGCAAAACCGTTAAAACCTTTTATAAAATGGATTACGCCTACCGGAAGCTTAGATTCGGAGATCTCTAAAATATCTACTTTGTTGCATAAACTCTCAATGTCTTCCAGTTTGTTGAACGTTACACGAACAGAGAGTGAAATTAGGTTAGTTTAGATTTTACAAAATAACACTCAAGGAGTAATCAGGACCTCAATCAATTCAACCTCTCCACCAAGAGTGCTAAAAAGTTTAATTGTTGTCAGATGTAAAAAAAGGCGTTCTATACTTAGTGGGGATTTTGCTAAGGAGTGGGGGGCTGCTTGGTCTGCCGACACTACTGGCCGTGTTTATGGGGTTGCACCCTTCCACGGTCTATCCTATACTCTTGAATGGCTTTTCCCGTCGGGACACTGGCCTGGCCTCCAGGTTGCATGTGGGACATGTGCAGCTTCGCTCTCACTTGTTCCACCTGGGCTGGGCTAGGTGTACTTGTGGAGGCGGTGTTGAGCCTGTCCGGCATTTTCATGTTGACTGTCCCCTCTGGGTGGCGCAGTGACACTTTATTGCTATTGATGGCGGGACTCTGTGTTCCTCCACACGCTTCCCTGCACAGGATCATCGGTTTTTGCAACGCAACTCGGCGGTTTACCTTGGAGTCTCTGCATTCTCCTAACTCAGGCTGGGAGCCCCGCTTACGTCCATCTAGGTGTGCTGGCAGGATACTTGGTCTGTTTGCACTGTATTCATGGCTCTTTGGTGTTTTTTTTTCCGGTGTTTGGTGTTCTTTGGGATTTCCGTGTTAGGATATAAGGTAGTTGTTATGTAGGTTAAGATTGGGGGTACGATGTACTAGACACCTCAATAAATTAAACTCAGTAAATTAAACTAAAACTAAACTAAGGCGGCTCACTAGCAGACTGTGTCCTTTAACTGTAAGAAGCCTATACCTGATTTCAGTGTACTGGTGTAAATTCCCCACGCGGTAGAAATCTTTGCAAATTGTTGGAATCAGGCGTCTTGGATCCAGTAAAGAAGAAAACCTCAACATTAAAGTGTGGAAAAGAGTCCTTTATGGAGAAAAAGTGCCCTCGGTAAGTTGATTTGTGTTTCTAGTAATTAGCGAGGTAGTTATTCTGCAGGCTCCTATGTTTATTCTCACAGGGTATAAAGACACCTGTACAGCTCACTAGGGAGAGTTGTCAAATCTAAATTTCGTCAGACGGGTAAAGCGTCGCATGGGGAAGTGCCTTTTTCTAAAATGGGGATTGCAGCAACAATGCAAAATTATTGTTGTAACCATTGTTTGTATTGTCATCCAATAGTCTATTATAACATGCTTAACGCGATTAACATGCTTAGTTGCGATTAATGAAGTCTTCCTTGAAATAAGTCAAACGTCTAATGTAGTCTGCTATGCGGACGACATTGCGTTGTGGTTCGCTGGTGAGGATTTGGTGGAGTGTTGTGCGAGTGCGCAGGAAGCCATTGCGCTGGTATCGACCCGACTGACGGAGAGGGGTTTGCTACTGGCTCCTGCCAAGACAGAACTGATAGTCTTCTCTAGGCGATTAAAGCGAACGGCGTCTCCCTCCTCGATCGCCGTTGGTGGCATGGTTATCTTGCAGTCGCCTTCGGTCAAGTATCTTGGGGTGCACTTGGATGAGCGCTTCGAGTTTACTGCTCATACGAGGTGGCTGGTGACCAGGATTAATGCACGGACCTCTGTTCTAAAGAGGTTGGTCATGATTGCGGGTGTTGTCCAGGGGTGCGGTAATGGCCGTGTACAGGTCATTCATTCGTGCTCTTTTGGATTACCATTTGCCCTTTCTGTGTCCGCATCAGCTCCACCTGCACACGCTTCAGGTTGCTGTGAATGTGTCCCTGCGAACGGCCTCTGGCTGTTTGCGGACGACATCAGTACAAGCCCTCTGGGCTGAGTGTTGTGAGCCACCATTGCACGTCAGGGCGAGCGAGCTTTTGCTTGCTCTGTGTGTGCGCAATGTTAGTAGAGGTGACAAGGATCCTGTCGGATGTGTGATCAGGGACTATTGCACCTTGGGGCCTGTTGCCCGTAGTGTGATTGGAGCAGCAGGGCATGGTGCCTCCCTCCTGCTGAGATTGTCACATTTTTCGCTTCTCGATGTGGCTGTGGTGCGCCCATTCTGTCCGTGGGCATGATGCGCGGAGCTGGGCTCCGTGTTTTCACCCTTGGTGTGCCTGCGTGCAGATTGCTGTGAGGTCTATTGTGATGCGTCCTTTCATCGTTGGTCCTGGACTAGAGGGGTCGAGGTTGCCATCCCGATGTTGAAAATTTTTAAGTGCTATAAGTTAGTGGCTGTGCCATCGAGTACGGTGTGCGAATTGTGCGCAATTTCTGCTGCGCTTGATGAGGCGCTGAACTGGCACTACCAGTGGTAGTGGTTTACACAGACTCACGGTCAGCCATTGCTATTTTGCGGCGTGCAGTGACCACGTTGGACTTGTGTGATCCCTTAGCATTTTCAATTTGCTTGAAACTGTGGGCTATGCAGAATCGTGGCAGAGTAGCCTTGCAGTGGGTGTGGGGTCATGCCGAGTGTCCTGGCAATGAACAAGCGGATGGGCTTGCGAGAGCTGCTGTGTGTCACGGTGCATAGGTGATGCAGCTCTGTTTGTCCCTGAAGGTGCTGCGTCCGATGGTTGCAGCGTGGTACACTGACCAGTGGACTGATGAATGGAGTAAAGCAGGTGCAGGTCGCGATTTATTTCCGGTGCAACATAAATTGTGCGCGGTCTTCGATTCTTGATAATCTTCTACGAGTGAGTGCTAGGGCTTTGTCGCGGTTGCGCACGGGCCACTCCCTCCTACCGGCTCATCGGTTTCGCCTGGGGTGGACTGACTCACCCCTGTGTCCGGTCTGTCTTGTTGAATTTACACGTGAGCACTTTTTGTTATTGTGCCCTACTTTCCAGCAACAACGTCGAGGTTTAAGTGCGGTACTTCAGGGGCACCCTACTGTTGCTAGTCTCCTCTCGGTCTCTGGGGGGCATTCTGCCCTTGTGCGACTGCGATCTGTCACACGATTTGCTAGAGCTACGGGGCTCAGTGTATAATCGTCTCCAACCTTTCTATGTATCTCTTCTTCTCTCCTCGATGCGTGTAGGTTGTTTTGTACCCAGTGATTACCTGGTAGTTTTGGGTTTGAGGTGTGTGTGTGCTATGCTGTATTTCTGATGCGGGATGCGTGGCCTCGGGCCGATTTCTCGCTTAAATAAAATCAAATCAAATCGCGTCGTTACAGTGCTTAATTGCGAGAATACGTTAGCATACGTATACGTTAGTATGCGTTAGTATAGCATTGCGTGGTATGTTAAGTGACTAGTGTTTAAGGTTTGTTTTGTGTTATACATTTTGTACCATTGTCAGGGTTATGTGGCGTCAGGCCAGGACCCCATAATAAATCATTAACAGATTATTAATGGCTTTGCTATTTCTCTATTATTATGGTGGTTTGTTAGGCCTGAGGCAGTTTTAGTATAGGTTTAAGTAGAGGTTTACAATAGAGCGCACGACTCTGTAGGTCACCTAAGCTCTAATAAGACAAACAAACAGCTCACAAAAACAACAAATATCACTATAAGAGACTGGGAGTCTTTCAGTGATAGACTAAACCACCAGTTTCGGTTTTAGGCGGATAACTAACTAGCTATCTAGCTAATCCGACGGCTCCCATGTTAATTCTCAGAGGGCATAAAGACACCTGTACAACTCACTAGGGAAAGTTGCAATACAGCTGACTAGGGCAAGTTGCCAAATCTAAATTTCGGCAGGCAGGTAAAGCGTCATATGGGGAGGAGCCTTTTTCTAAAATGGTGGTTGCAGCTAGGAGCATGTGGCCCTGAAGTGGGACGTAAATGGAAAATTATTGTTGTAACTTTTGTTTGTATTGTCATCCAACAATCTAATTTTATAATCATAAATTGAGGTGCGTCGATGCTGTTTTAAGGGATCTGGTGTTGAGGAAACAGATTAGTCGCAGAGAATTGAATACTGGGATTGTATCCGAAGAGACCTATGCACTGGTAGTGATTGAAGCAAAGAAAATGGGTGTATCGTAGGCTGACGTCTGCAAATACGAGCCGACACGGTGAATGAGTTTAAGGAAGGCAAGTGAAAAGAAAGATGGCATCGGCGGTGATGGTGAAGACGAACAAGAGGACACAAGTGGTGGTAGGGAAGAGGATGACAGAAGTGCTGCTTTGCAGTCGGTCAAGGCATTATTCTCAATGACTGTAAGCAGACGAAAGCAGGAAAGAGGAGAGATGAATGACCGAAGTGACAATGAGTGTGATCCCACCCAGTGAAACCGTTCCCGGCGTTTGATGGCGCACAGTAAGGTGTACGGTGGGAGTTTGATAAACGTGAACATATCAAAATTGTTGATACCCTTGTTTGGGGTAGGGGGTAAACCGTACCCCCCTACACAGATGTATTTGGCCGTAGAAGATGTAGGTCCTGGAAATGCGTTTGAGGTGATCTTGGAATCAACTACTGCCAAGCGTAGATTGTTCGAAGCCAAACTTGTCATTAACGGGCATCCAGTTGAGATTTTCGGCCTCCATGAACAAAGGATTGAGGCGCGGTTGCATTGGCTGCTGCATGCAGTCAGTGCCAATGACATAGGCTGCGCCAACAATAAATTCGGCACACTGGACTATCATGCAAACGAGAAACTTACCATCCGTGGGAGGACAGTATGTCACACAGGTGTGCGCATATTGAACTTTAAGCTCCGAAAATCGATGACCATAGAAGATATCCCTGATGTCCTTTTTGTAAAGGGTATTCCATCACTTGTAGCTATTGCTGATCGTGCATTGCGGTGCCTGCGCTGTGGGACGCGAGGATATTTCCGGCGCACGTGTGCCAGTGTTACGTGTGTATCCTGCGGCGGGTTCTGCGATCCGCGCAACCTTTGTGATCTTCTCCGAGCTGTTCGGCATGAGGCATCACCCCGTGACAGGCCCCAGGACAGGACAGGGGCAAGCAGGAAAGAGTCGCCCAAGCAGCATGTTAGAAGGCTGCACCCTCGACCCCAGGGCCGAGTTCCATGCCCAGCAGGGCACCACCGTGGCAATCAATGGTCCAGCGAAAGATGCATTTGGTGCGATATGCTGGAGGAAGGGAGTGTGTCTGAAGATAATGGTGGAAGGTGGCTTACGCCGCCTGCAAAGAAAAAGAAGAGATAAAAGTATCTTCGCAAACGAAATTCGGAAGATGGGCGCAAATGACCGAAGCAAATTGGCCAGGCGAGATTCATGAATCGCAAGAGGAGCGAACTTCGCAAATCACAGGAGTTAAAGAGATGGTGACTGGTGTGAGCGCGCAACAAGATCAAAGTGAATCGGAATCTGGTCTGCCAAATCAGGTTCGTCAGACTACTGCACAGGTTGTGCATGAGGAAGTCCAGTGTCTTGCAGTTTGCACGGCAGAAGATTGTGCAGTAAGTGTACCGTCATGTATAGAGATTAGTCTAAATGCATTAGAGGAGAGGGAAGGAAGGGGTGGCATTGAGGTCACGTAAACCACAAAATGTTTGTCAAAAGCGCCTTCTATAGCATTCTGGAATGCACGAGGCCTGAGGAATAAAATTTGGGAGGATGAAATATGGTTGCAATTCACAGATGTTCTTGGGGTTCAAGAGGCACCAGGTATGGATGCTTTTGAGAGCGCCCCATTTCGTTCAGATTTTGTCTATTCTGGCATTGTGGTGGGTATTTTTCTGAAGTGGTCAGTGCCTTATGTTGCCCACTCTCTGACGATCCAGCACCCGGGTATTGACGCCTGTGCGGTCAAAATCTGGATGCTGAACCTTTTGGGTCACTCTTGTTATTGTCTATGTGACGGGAAGCCCAACCTCTCAGGGTTGGACACCCTAATTTCAGCAATTTACACCGCACTATGTATTTACACCCCTCTTGGCACCATGGCTTCGGCTGGGAGCGCAGCAAACTTACAGCCCTATGTAATTGGTGGTGACTTCAATGATCACCACTACAATTGGGGTTCGGTGCAGATTGACACCAGGGAATGAAAACTGGCAAGTGCTATTAATGCAATGGACCGAGCAATCGTGCATGACAGTATCTCGACCTTTACCAGGTGGCAACGGAATGCTGTTCAAGAATCAGTGCTGGATTTGTTCTTGTGTACGTCTGAGCTTGTGGATATTTTCTCTTTTGACGTTTCTGACGACCTAAGAGGCAGTGGTTACTTCCCGGTGATCCTCCGCACTGTAGGTCGCTCTGTTTCGTCTTGTTGCAGCGTGAGGAAGAAACCGGAGGTATGCAATGGCATATTCACAAACTGGATCAGTGCCCATGTCAGTAGAGACTGCCCATCCAAACGTTCCCCCTTTAGAAAGTCCATCCTAATTGGTGGACTGATGTTTGCTCTGCTGTGGTGTGCGACAGGCGTCACGCTTACTGGCATTGGAGATGGCACCCAATGAAGAGAAGTGGCTGATTTATCATGTCATCGCTCAGGAATCAGCTATTTAATCAAAGCTGAGAAAAAGTCCTTCCCAGAGCGGTTGTGTGACCAGGTATTGGCGGCTGGTTCACTGGGGCTGGCTTGGCACATCCTTAAACACCAGGATGGCATTTTCACGCCGATGTGAGTGAATGGTCCTTATGTGGGAAACCGTTCAGTTTTGCGTAAAGATGACATGGCTAACGCGTTTAATGCGCCCTTTGTGAGCGTTTATGTCCTGCCTTCGGGGTCGTGTCCACCATGCTTACAGGCTTCGGCTAACTATGCCTCCCCCACAGATCTACCGTGGAAGCATTCAGAATATGCTGCTGCACTCGCAAAATGCAGGAACGGCAGCACTCCGGGTATGGATGGAGTTGCATATAGGAGTCTTCGAAGTCTTTCTCCTTCGGCCGCTAGTGAATCAGTTGGTCTCTTCCAGGCTCTCCTTCATGGCAGAGGCGTTCTGGCTTCGTGGCTTTACACCATTGTGGTCCCGGTACACAAGGCAGGTAGTGTTCGGTCTAACCTACTCAACTACCGCCTGAATGCACTCCTGTCTTGCCTTCGCAAGATCTATGAACGCATGTTGGTGAAGCAGTTGGTGTGGCATCTTGAATATTTTGGCTGTCTAGCACCTGTCCAATTTGGTTATCGGGAGAATTGGAGCGCTCAGGATGCTGTTCTGTATCTTTTGTTGGGAATCGGGGAAGCTTGGGCACACGGATGCGTTGTCGTGGCTGTCTTCCTTGATATCAAGGAAGCCTATGACACCACATTAGTATAGACTGGATCCATGCAGCTCTAGGGAAGATGGGGGTAGGGGAGAAATTGTCGAATGCTATCGTGACTCTTTTGGGTGTATGAAAGTTTACTACTCGGGTCATTGGTTACTTACTGTCTCATGTCAAGAATGTCAAGAGCATTGCTTTCTGTGTACAGGACCTTTGTAAGATCCCTCCTAGACTACCATATACCATTTCTGTGCGATGCATGACGACATTTAAGGTCGTTGCAGGTCTCGGTGAATGACTGTCTTAGGATGGTCACAGGCTCCCGGTGCATGCGATTTGGGTGGAGGCCAATGAACCTCCTCTGCATTGGCGTTCTGAGGAATCGTTGGTGGAACTCTGCTTGAAGAACATTAGCAGGGGCAGTTCCGACTCTGTGGTAAGATCCTCCTCGACTGTTGTGACATCAGTGCCAGGGTCCAGGAGGCTTTCGGTCCAGCGGGGCGTGGCGTTACCCTATTGCAACTCGCCGCTGCTTGTCAGCCTTTCGATGTAGGAAGTGCTCGTCCTTTGGGACCGTGGGCATGGTGTACCAAGTTGACTGACGTGTTTCAGCAAAGGTGTACCGACTGTGAAATTTTCTGCGATGCCTCCTATCGGTGTGCATCGTGGGAAGGTGGCATTGGAGTGGTGATCCCCTCGAGCAAGCTTTTTCTTCGTCGCAGGCTCAGGGCTGTCAGCTCGAGCCCCATTTGCGAGCTGACTGCGCTCCCTGTTGCGCTTGATGTGGCCCTAGACCTAGCCTTGCCCTCCTTCATGATTGTGACTGACTCCTTGTCAAGCCTTTGCTCAGTACAGAACTCGGTTGAAAAGATGGACGTTAATGAACCCATCATCTTTTCGGTCTGCAAGAAGTTGTGGGTGGTGCATCAATCAGGTGTAGTCGCTCTGAAGTGGGTCAAGGGGCATGCGGGCATTCACGGCAATATTCTCGCTGGCGACATATAAGGTCGTTGCAGGTCTCGTTAAATGACTGTCTTAGGATGGTCACTGGCTGCTTTGCGTCCACCCCGGTGCATGCGATTTGGGTGGAGGCCAATGAAACTACTCTGCATTGGCGTTCTGAGGAATCATTGGTGGCACTCTGCTTGAGGAACATTAGCAGGGGCAGTTCCGACTCTGTGGTAAGATCTTCCTCAACTATTGTGACGTCGGTTTCATGGTCCGGGAGGCTCTCGGTGCAGCAGGGCGTGGTGTGACCCTGTTGCAACACGCCGTTGCTTGTCAGCCTTTCTGTGTAGGAAGTGCGCGTCCTTTGGGTCCGTGGGCATGGTGTCATTTTCTATGATGCCTCCTATCGGTGTGCATCGTGGGAAGGTGACATTGGAGTGGTGATCTCCTCTATCAAGCTTTTTCTTCATCGCAGGTTTAGGGCTGTTAGCTCGAGCACCGTTTGCGACCTGACTGCGCTCTCTGTTGCGCTTGATGTGGCTCTAGACCTAGCCTTGCCCTCCTTCACGATTCTGACTGACTCTTTGTCAAGCCTTCGCTCAGTACAGAGCTCGGTTGAAAGGATCATCCATGAACCCATCATCTTTTCGATATGCAAGAAGTTGTGGCTGGCACATCAATCAGGTGTAGTCGCTCTGAAGTGGGTCAAGGGGCACTCTGCTATAGGAACATTAGCAGGGGCAGTTCCGACTCTGTGGTAAGATCCTCCGCGACTATTGTGACGTTGGTTCCAAGGTCCGGGAGGCTCTCGGTGCAGCGGGGCGTGGTGTGACCCTGTTGCAACTCGCCGCTGCTTGTCAGCTTTCAATGTAGGAAGTGCGCGTCCTTTGGGTCCGTGGGCATGGTGTCCCGAGTTGGCTGATGTGTTTCAGCCGAGGTATACCAACTGTCACATTTTCTGTGATGCCTCCTATCGGTGTGCATCCAATTTTCCTAGGAAGGTGGCATTGGAGTAGTGATCCCCTCGAGCAAGCTTTTTCTTCGTCGCTGACTGCACTCTCTGTTGCACTTGATGTGGCCCTATACCTAGCCTTGCCCTCCTTCACGATTCTGACTGACTCCATGTCAAGCCTTTGCTCAGTACAGAACTCAGTTGAAAGGATGGACGTTAATGAACCCATCATCTTTTCGATCTGCAAGAAGTTGTGGGTGGCGCATCAATCAGGTGTAGTCACTCTGAAGTGGGTCAAGGGGCATGCGGGCGTTCACTGCAATATTCTGGCTTACGACAAGTAAGGTCGTTGCAGGTCTCGGTGAATGACTGTCTTAGGTTAGTCACTGGCTGCTTTGTGTCCACCCCGGTGCATGCGATTTGGGTAGAGACCAATGAACCTCCTCTGCATTGGCGTTCTGAGGAATCTTTGGTGGCACTCTGCTTGAGGAACATTAGCACGGGCAGTTCCGACTCCTTGGTATGATCCTCCTCTACTATTGTGACGTCGGTCACAGGGTCCGGGAGGTTCTCGGTGCAGCAGGAGGTGGCGTGACCCTGTTGCACCTCGCCGCTGCCTGTCAGCCTTTAGATGTAGGAAGTGCGCGTCCTTTGGGTCCATGGGCATGGTGTCCCGAGATGGCTGATGTGTTTCAGCCGAGGTATACTGACTGTGACATTTTCTGTGATGCCTCCTGTCGGCGTGCATCGTGGGAAGGTGGCATTGGAGTGGTGATCCCCTCGGGAAAGCTTTTTCTTCGTCGCAGGCTCAGGGCTGTTAGCTCGAGCACCATTTGCAAGCTGACTGTGCTCTCTGTTGCGCTTTATGTGGCCCTAGACCTAGCTTTGCCCTCCTTCACGATTCTGACTGACTCCTTGTCAAGCCTTCGTTCAGTACAGCGCTCGGCTGAAACGATGGACGTTAATTAACCCATCATCTTTTCGATCTGCTAGAAGTTGTGGGTAGTGCGTCAATCAGGTGCAGTCGCTCTGAAGTGGGTCAAGGGGCATGCGGGCATCCATGGCAATATTTCGGCTAATGGCCTTGCTAAGGGGGCCCTAATCGATGATGCTCCTGAGGTTGCCCTTGTTACGTCTGTCAGGTTGAAAAGGCCAATCTTTCATTACTGGTTTTGGTGCAGGTGGGAGGTGGACTGGAGAACGGCCCCAACTGGTCGCGTTCTCTTCCAATTGCAACCTAAGTGTTCCACTGGTTCCATCCTTCATGAGCTCCCATGCTGGGCTGCTAGGGCTATTACGAAGCTCTGCAAGGGTCATTCCCTGCTTAAGGGTCACCGGTATAGGCTTGGATGGGTTGCGTCGCCCATATGCATGGTGTGTGGTTGCAAGGTAAAGGTTGATCATTATCTTTTCTTTTGCAAAATGTACAGTAGCCAGAGGGGTATCATTGCCGGATGGATCAAGACTCATAATAATAATAATAATAACAATATGCAAGTTCACCACAAAAACTACGGTAGGACAACGGAAGGGCTGTGAACCTCTGACACCGAGCCTAATTTAAATGAAAGTGAAGATTATGGGCAACAAGACAAAGGGGAGAGAACAAATATCAGGTAGTCATGAGAGGGGGTGCTTTAAAAATGGCTCAAGATTCTCCTCTCTAAGCTGACGACAAAAACCCTGCACTGTGGGTTGGTTTACAGTAGACGCGCTAAGCGAATTCCATACATTCACCACGCGTACCGAAAAGAAGTGTCGGCGGCAGTCCAACCGTGATCCCTGTGCCACCAACTTCCAACCATGACCGCGTGTACGTGCTGGGTCAGGTGACATGTCAAAAAAAGGGGAGCAAACAGCAGTAATTGTATGTAGAATCTTAAAAGTTAATGTTAGATCATATCTAATTCTACGTAATTCAAGGAGTTCGAGACCCGTAGCCTTAAGGCGCGCAGAATAATTCAAGTCTCGTAGGCCTTCAATGCCTTTAGTGAATTTACGTTGCACAGTTTCAAGGAGATCAATGTCCTTAACTAGAAAGGGGGACCAAACTGGGGTGGCGTGTTCCAGAAGTGGTCTGACAAACACCTTAAAGGTACAAACTTTTGTCTGCAAGTTTCCAGAAGTGAAGCATTTATTTACCAAGGCTGAGAGTCCATATGCCAGCACACATGTCTTTTGACAATACAGTGATGATTTTAAATCAGAGGTGAACCACACACCAAGGTCACGTACACACCAAGGTCTCATCCCGGATTGCAGCGCCTCCTGGCCTTGTCTGACAATCAGACTGAATTTCGGGGTTTTGAGCGATTGCTGCGTATTCCCGGGCTACAGGGGTACTCCTCTAGGTTTCTGCATGTAGTGGCGGGGTAATGTGTGATCTCAGCGCCACTTGCTTGCAGTGGACAGTGGTGCACATGCGAATCGCCGTCTCTCTTGGCACAACGGATGAACGCATCGGGTTGACGAAGCAGCACTCAAGGACGTAAGCCAAAGTTGGATGTAGGTTGTTGGGAGCAAGGCACAGTGCTGCGTAGTTGTGTCCTTGTTGTACCCTTGGTGCTTGTATTGGAGTGCAGCAGATTAGTGTGGAGTGGTGACAGAGTTGTGGTCGGTGGCAGGCGATCTCTGTGCTTCAGTGTTTGTGGAAGTGAAACTGGTTTGTTAGGTGGTCATTCTGGTTGTGCTGGTGATATTGGTGTTGTATTTCTTTGTATTTCTTTGCGTTTCTTCGTATAATGTTGTATTGCTTTTATTATACGACAGAACGCATGGTAGTTGGCCAGGCCATTAAAATTGAAATTTGGTAGGGGAGACGACCATCTAGGTTACAGCAGTAAATAAATTGAATTGAATTGAATTAACTTAAGAAAACAACTCTCACTAACAGACTGGTTATTGTCCATTGCACGAAAAGTTGGAAACAAAATGCAGATCGTTAGCACAGGATCCAATCAAGTACCGTAGGAAAAAAGTATTTATTTTAAAGAAGAACATCTTGGTAATGGACCAAGTTTGTTGGTTAATCTCTGGTTGGTTGTGTCGCCAACCAGTAGATGATCGACCAAGTTGAGATTTATTAATGTTACTGTTATTTTTGAATTTCACATGTAGTAGTAAATTTTCAACGTGAAAATTTATAGACATAAAATTCCTCCAGAAAAAAAAAAGAAATAGGTGAAGATGAGACTGCGTGACCTTTGGTACGTTCACATTCAAAAACCACCCCAAAACAATAACTGGTATAAGAGAATCCGTTAAGTTTCCAAAAACCGTAAGCTTTTGAAAGTAGTGATATCATTCGGCCAGGAAAAGGCACCAATGTTAAGCCTAGCCAGCAAACCTGGCACGTTGCCCTCTTCTTTAATTTTTTTACCCTGATTGATTATAGTCGGGTCATAAATCTCAATTTTTTAATTGCCGAAAAAAATATACATTACCTGTTTTATTACCGTTTCTCCTTTTGAGCTAGAATTATTCCCTAGGAGCTTTAGGGCTTGTATCCCAGCAGGACTTGTACCATCCACTCATGCGCAGGTTTGGGCCGTCTATATAACACGGAATATGCTTTTTGCTATATAACACGGCGCAGCCGGCCATTTCGGCATCATTTCTCCTAGAGTCCTAGGGCGCTCACGTTGTGATCGCCTCGAGCTTTCCTTTCCTCAATCCGGTTCCTCGGTCCACGGACCGATCCGGCTACTTGCAACGTTCCTGCGTTCCTTCCATGGGAACGCAGTCACCTGCTCTGGCCTCACGTTCCTCGATGAACGGTGTAGTGCCTACCCATCTTTCCTTGGGATTTAGGGATCGGCGGATGGACACCAAGGCTCCGCACACCAAGATGACCTGATCCTCTCGATCAATGGACCGGCGCCCCGACACTTGCGCCACCGTCCTTTCACGGCCAATACGGCAGCCTCTGTATCCACCATCTGCTGCGTTCCCGGCTCTCATGGCTGCTCTTCCCATCGAGTCTTCTAAGGGATTTTTTCAACGCGGACGTTCCGTTCCCGGACAGGTTCCCCGCATTTCCCAGGCAGCGCATTCGCCTCGACGACTCGCGTTCCGTCCTCGTGTCCCTTGCTTGCCTTCACCGATCCTTGCGGAACCTCTTGGTTCTTCTGGCTGACTTTCACCTAGGTTATTAGACTGGTGCGACGCGCATATGCCGGTACCATTCCCTACGTTCTGCCGATCATTTCATGATTCCTCTGTTTCACCGGTTCCTTGTCATCCTCTCCCGCGTTCCGCGACGACAGCTGCCAAGCCTGCGTCCCCATTTACTACCTTGGCCTGTGACGAAGACCTCTTCTCCTCGGACGATGGCGACCCTTCCGTTCTTCTGGGAAGTACCTCATCAGATTTTCTGCCTCTTGTCTACACGTTCCCCACGAGGAACGCGGTCATTCACACCAATTCTGCAATTCCACGATGAATAGTGTGGTAACTGTTCTTCGTTCCCTCGGATCCGGACATCGACGGACGGGCTTTACAGCTCCGCACACCCGGTCGCCTGGTCATCCTCAGCTACTTTTCTGGCTCTTGTAGCCACTTTCCCCAATAGACCCTCTAGAGATTCGTTCCTGCACAGACATTCCGCTTCCGGAGGTGTTTCTTGCAAGCACTTACGGTTCCTGTGCCCCTTACCATCTATTGCTATTGAGGGTGTGCCCAGTGTAACCATGGTTTCTTTGGCTATCTACTAGCTTGAACGGGATCGATCTGTTCTGCGATTTAGACGACCCGGAACGTGTTCCCGTTGCCTTCGGTTCCTCGTTACAACTTGCCGGTTCCTCTTCGTCGTTTCCGGTCTCCTTCCTCCAGCGGACTGACGTTCCGTTTTTCCCCTCAGCTCCCCAACGACCCTCAGTCACATGCCTGGTGGAAGGGTGGGGGGGGAGAAGGGAACCATCGTCTATTTCTACAACGCGACTCCACTGCACATGTTGCTGCACAGCTTTCTTCATTTATACAAATTCGACACTTACTTATTTGACCATCGACTTAGGTAGATGTTACTCGCCTGCACTCTGGCCTACGTTCCCTGTTCCCCTCAGCTGTAACACGGACTAGGTAACCACCAAAGGTAGGTCTGGTTCTCCTTCTTTACTCACAGTCAACTAACCACCTGCCTCCTTGTTGATGTTTCTATTCCAGCGATCCAAAGATCTCGATTCCTTCCCATCAGTGGGGATTAGGCCCCACCATCATCCACAATGATCCGCACGGTTCCACTGCCCGGAATCGAGACTTCGTTCGTCACTGATTCCTGTTGTCACCGATTCCTGTTCTCGTGTTAGGACCACTCCACTTCTCCGTCTGCTCCCTCCAGGCTGTGTGTTTCTTCTAATGATGGTAAGCCTTCTTAACTGCTACATCGATCCCACTACTGCTTGGCAGCCACAACTAATGGGCCGGTACCAGGCCCCAGCATCCGGCCTGGGCCCTTTGGCGACCACAATTCTTCCACCATGACTCTTCGCGCGCAGTCTGCTACTTCAGCTCCGGTTTCCCTTTCACAAGCAGATTAACGATTCCGTCTTCCCCTCGGTTCCCACACATTCCTCGGTGCCAGACCGGGTTGGAGGGGGGGAATCGGACTCTTCCACCAGCACTTAGGCTCTGTGCTATTCCTACGCTTCCAGGGGAACCCCTGTTTTCAATCCGACAGCTGCTATCATCCGACTCGACGTAATACTCCAGGTCAGAAACACGTCCGGCGTACTCCCTTTCTTACAACAATTAAGACGGACAAGCTCACAATCTGTAGCCTCAACACCAAACTTCAACCTTTCGTTCCTTCGCTTCCACATTTGAACCAATAAGATCACCTACACACCCAACAACGTTCCCCGTTCCTACCTAAGGGAACGACCTCCACTCGTTCCCCAGTTCCTCCTCCACCTGCACCACCATGCGCAGTTTTGCCACCAGGACTCTCACATCTCTTTCATTTCGAACCGCTTCAAGCAAAGCAGTTTTCGCCAGCTTCGCACCTGAGTTGTCCGACACATTCTGATCCGCAGATCCAATCCCACCAGTGGAGTTTTCACACGTCAACATTCCTTCACCTGAAGTCTGGTCTTGCTTGGGATTTTTTCTGATCCTTCGCCAGCCTTCTTTCCTCCGACATCCCTACGTTTGCCGTTCCCGTTCCTGACCGTTACGTTCCGCTCTACATTCCAGGTCAGCATTCCGACTCTGCGTTCCGCTCCTGCATTCAGTCTGCAGTTCCTTAACGTGATATTAGAATCAGGCACGTCCTTGTCTTAGAAATATGGTTGCGTCCCTTACGAAATGTTTTTACGCTCCTCCTGTCATCCCTCGATCCCTAGCTCGACAAAAAGGGGGGGGGACACATGCTCCCATTAGGACCGACAGCACCACGTTCCTCACCACCCTTCCTTCCCTTTACCAGACCTCTGTCTGTAAGGAGAAAGCAGGAGAAGGAACACTTTCCGCCAATGTAACGTCCTCGATAAAATCTCCTCCTCTTTTCCCCGGATCGATGGTCTACGATTCGTCGCAGTCAGCCAGAATCAAGAAGACCATCCAACACCAACACAGTTCCTGCCATTCCGGGAGCGTCCGGAACGCGTCCCAAGGTACGCATCTAGGCTACACTCTCTCCCTTGGCTCCACCAAAGGCTCCGTTCTTAAAGTTCGCTTGCACTTCCCTAACGGCATCCCCACCGTGACGGACATACTACTGAACTCGGTCGCGACCCCTGCACCTTCGGACAGCGCCCACAACAACCAAGGCGCATTCGCCTGATTCCCCCCGTCTTTCGGCTACATCCTCGACTAAGACTAGCTATCACAGACCTACTCAAAGAGGCCCCGTCACCATTGCCATCACCATACCGGGATCCATCCGTTTCGGCCTGGACATCCCATACTCCGGACGGCGATCCTCCTGTGTCACCATCATTGTCTCCGGTGACTCTCTGGAACGCGGCCATGGCAACCCGTCGGTTCTGCGAGGTTTCGGCCCATTCCTTCTTCCCCACCATGGAGGGCGTACTATTGCGCTCAATCCAGGACCAGACGAGCCCGACCGGTGCCTACATCAACTACGGTACGTTTCCCGATTCCTCCACAACTTCAACGCTCGTCACCATCTCCGTCCGTCTCAAGTCTCCTCCGAGAGGCTCCATCACCACTGTCATTCCCGTACCAGGATCCGTCCGTTCGGCGGTACCATACCATTCCCCGGACAACGATCCTTCCTTGACAGAATCTTCTTCCCCAATACCTGTCTAGGATGCAGCCATGTCGACAAGCCAATTCCATATAATTTTCCTAACACCATAATGCCTTCTTCTCCTTGCCGTCGGCGGGCCAAAAGGACGGTCCTAGGGTTTGCATTCTACAGTAATGACTATTCCCACGATTCACACCACTCTAATCCTTCATACACCTCGGTGAATTCCTGGATTATGTCGTCACATTCCGGATGCATTAAACTCTTTCTTTGCTTAGTGAGCTGACATATCCTTCACGCTGCCTACTTCCTTCAAGAAATTTTTCCGCAGGGTTAAAGATTTTAGCCTCAACACATTCTCTCCGCCGGGAACTGCATTTTTGCTTCAATTTGCTGCTTTCTATAAAACATCAGCAACTCGCCAACGTTCCTACCCGTTCCTGCAACACTCACAACGATTTCAACATTCCCCGAACGGATGAGTCACACTACTCTACCCGGACGAGGATCGACATCACCATCCCTACTAGGTAATCGGTTTTAGGCACCTTTGCCTGATTTCCTATCTTGTATCCCGCGGTGTTAAGTTCCCTGACTTGCGGTTCCCTTGCTTGTTAAACTCATACCCCGTTGCAACCACTATTTGTTTTTCGCGTTCCCCACCGCAATACCTGACCACACTTAGAAACCTTTCCGGATCCGTTCACGCACACCGATCGGTCCGCTATGTGCACGGCTCCGTAATGCAGTGTAATTGGTTAAGGTCTTCAGGAGTAATTTCACCAAAGACTTGTGCTTGGGGCGCCGACTTGTACATGAGGGAAATCTGAGCGAAACTATCCCACCTTCCAGTGACAAAGTCCGCTAATAAAACAGGTAATATATATTTTCGTCGGCAATTAAAAAGACTAAAATAGCAGGGCCTGCACCTGCTTGATTTTAGTTTTTATTGCCTTACCGAAAATATACATTACCTATAGTCCCACCCAGGCCTCCCCTCTATCGATAGGTTCTGGGTGTGGAGAAATGATGCCGAAATGGCCAGCAGCACCGTGTTATATAGACGACCCAAACCTGCGCACGCGCAGAGGGTACAAGTCCGGCTGGCATACAAGCTCCAAAGCTTCTGGGGAATAATTCTAGCTCAAAAGAAGAAATGCTAATAAAACAGGTAATGTATATTTCGGTCAGGCAATAAAAACTAAAATCAAGCAGGTGCAGCCCCTGCTATTTTAGTCTTTCGTGACAATTTTCTGGCTAGGATGATTTGACAATTGATTTGACTTCTACAAAACCTAGCCATCATGTCCCTCCGGAAAATCTCGGCATTTTCCGCCAGAGGCCTGAATCAAATATGGCCACCAGCTGCCACATTGAAAAAAAGTAAATTTCGAACCAGACCGCTTAGAATCAAGTACAAAGACACTTTTTCGGCTAACTCGAGTACGAGGATTCCAAATCTGAGTTTAGTGGGATGTTACAATATAATTTTTACCCAAAAATCCTAGATGGCTGCCATCCAGTAGAGCAAAAAAACAGTGTTTGTACTTATAGTGTGGTGGATTTTTAAAAAAATATATATGTGTACCTTGAACAAATTGCAACCTGAACCATTTCTGGTGTCTCATGTCGAGAATGTCATCCTGTACAACATTTCCCAAATCCGCCGATATCCGAATCCGGGAACATTCCAAAAAAAAAATGTGGCAACCAAAAAACTGTTTATTTGCTTCTAGGATCTAAACCGTTCATCCGATTGAAAATAAACTACTAACCAATTATGTTTATAATAATTTTTTCTTCAGAAAAAGGTTCTATTCATATTTTTGGTAAAATTAGTCCTTCTTGCCGAAATTCGTTATTAAAGATCTATTAGGCCGTTTATGTATATTATACATACAACAGCACATATGAGTGACTTTAAACAACTGTAATGTTAGTTAGAATTATGATTCGCTGACTAAGTGGGCTTAAATTGAAGGTGACGATGTATGTTTTCCAACAATGGTAATAAAAAACTATTTATTTTAATGAGGAGCTAAGCTACGACAGTTTAGTGCTTTGATTTGCGTCGTTTGACGAAAAGTTCCATATTTAAACTGCTGCAATAACCATTCTAATTCAGATAAATGGATGTGATTAGGCTTAGATGAAAGGTAAAGATGTATATTTTCCAACAAGGGTAATTAAAACGATTTATGTTAGTTAGAAGCTAAGCTATGACAGTTTTTCTACATTGTAGTGCTGTGCTTTTCGTGCTATTTTATAATAAGTTCCATCTTTAAACTGCTGTTGTACCTATTTCATCTTCATCTTTCATCTAAGCCTAATCATGCTTATTCATCTGAATTAAAACAAGTACTGCAGCAGTTTAAAGATGGAACTTATTGTAAAATAGCACAAAAAGCACAGCGCTACAA
>JAHWFP010109469.1:0-11382 GCA_023313725.1 Lithobius niger | reverse complement strand
GGAATCCTTAACAAGTTTTGTTTTGGGGTAGTTATCAGTTATTTTTGGTCCAAATTGATGAAATCCATTTTTTGTTCTTAGCAATTATGAGATGGAAACACCAATCTAGTTTTCTGGTCCATTTTTTTTTTCGTTGACTTTCGTTAGATTTTGAAGACAGCAGTCATCTTTTTTCAAATAATCAAGACACACGCTAGTGTGTCGCCCGCCAAGATAAAACGATAACATCCAGATAAAGAGTATATATATGAGCATAGCGACCACTAGACACGTTGTGTCTTTACAGCAAAGGCAGTTAGGCTGTTTTCAGCCATCTGACGATAAATAATAATGCGACAGAAATGGCTGAAACGTGTTTGATCGGGAGACTTTGGTCGCCTGACAACATAAAACTCACTATTAAGGACACAGCAAAAATGTTGAAAAACGACGTGAATAACGATATTTGCCTAATTACTTACTACTTACTACTGCTTTTTTTTTGTATCACGAAAATAAATTCTTTCTTGTGGTGAATAAAGCTGGTTCTCAGCTTATTTTACATGTATTAAGGCCTCTTTTAATTGGTCTAGTGGTTCAGGGGTTAGGAAGCTCCAAACTTCCAAATGGATTGTTTTACATACTTTTAAACATTGTTATTATGCAGCAATGCCAAACTAAACATTAAATAAATCCGTGCGTTTGCAAGGAAATCCTTATTATTTGAAAAAAAAAAAGATGACTGTGGCCTCAAAATCTAATGAAAGCCAAAAAAAAAAAGAAATGGAGTAGAAAATTAGATTGGTGTTTCCATCTCATAATTGCTAAGAAAAAATTGGATTTCATCAATTTGGGCCAAAAGATGTAAAATAATCAATTTGGACGTTTGGAGCTCCCTAACCCCTGAACCACTTGACCAATTAGAAAGGTCCATATGAAAAGGGCACACCTGCAGAGTAATACCTATAAAATGAGCTATAAGAACCAGCTTTATTCACCGCATGGAAGAATTTATTTTCGTGATACAAAAACAAGCGTTAGTAGTACGTAGTAATTACTATTAGGCAAATATCAACGTTATTCACTTCGTTTTTCAACAAGAAAACTTTAAGCTGTGTCACTAACAGTGACTTTTATGTTGTCAGGCAACCAAAGTCTCCCGATTAAACAAGTTTTTGCCTTTTCTGTCGTATTGTTATTTATCCTCAATAGCTGAAAACAGCCAAACTACCTTAGCTGTAAAGACACAACGTGTGTAGTGGTCGCCACACTCATATATATTTTATCTGGATAGGTGTTATCGTTTACATCTTGGTGGGCGACACAATAGCGTGTGTCTTGATACCATTTATCTGAAACGCGGATTCTTTCATTTCGCCCTTAAACAATCGACTTTTTAGCAAAGACATAACATTTGCACGAAGAATGGATCTAGAGTTTGATGAGTGGCATTGTTCCCTAATTACAATGGTTAAAACAATGTAAAACCATCAAAATGATCGTTCAGGATCCCGTAACTCTGGAACGGGTCGACCATTCGAAAAAGTGGTTTCTGTGAGGATGAAGCCCAGGGAAATTTCTGGCCTAGATCATGTTTCAGATTTTAGGTAGGTATAGTAGTGTAGTATAGTAGTGTATAGTAAGTTCCTCTTTTTGCTTAAGTGTACTCTGTTGAACATTGTAGACTCATACAAGTTTGATATAATAAACTTCCTAGTCATTATCATTATACAATAAACTATCATTCATCAAAAAATTAGTTGAATCTGTACGAAGAAGTTTTACAAAACTTCTGCCTGGTTGTGCCTAACCTATCTTAGAACGTCTTAGACAATTTAAGTTAGAGCCGCTTGAATTGCGACGTTTTAAGGCAGACTAATTTCTTCTTATTTACGTACTGATGCACCAATTTCGTTGATTTGGAAGAAGTAGATCCATTTTTTACGATAAGTCATAATATTCACAGGCGAATGCACCCACTTACACAACCAAGCCTATGCACTTACGAGCAGTATCTACACTTTTTTTTCTAATAGATATTTTCCCTGTTTGGATTTCCTTGCCATCAGCGGCGGTCACCTCAACTACACTGTCAATTTTTAAAAGAAGTTGAAATAAGGTAGACATCAGTGGCGTAACGTGCGGGGTGCGAAGGGTCCAGGTGCATGGGGGCCCACGCTGAAGGACGGTAGAGAGGGGGGGGGGGGCACACAGAAATAAAAAAAAAACTAAATAAAGCAAAAACGAGAGAGAGAGAAGAGAGAAAAAAGAAGAGGTAGAGGAAAATAATCAAGATAAATAATATAGAAACACCCGTCGTAGCATCCGGGAACTTCAGTAGAATTTGAAGTAAATGAAGATAAAGTAGAAATAGAAATAGACGACGCACGAGGCATCCACCCACCCAAACCCAAGCGGCAGATGTTAAGTGGAAGATACTACCATCAGAAGAGTTGGTATTTGCCGCATGAGGGAGGAAACCGGAGTACCAGGAGGAAACCCTTGCGCAACGGGCGGGAAGCAACTGGAGAAAACCCCGTATATATACACTTCCCTTCGCCAGGATCGAACCCGGGTCTGTAAGAAGCCAGAGATGTTCAGCTGGGACCAGGCCGCCTATCAAATCTGACGCCCCACTAAACTGACTTTATCTTTGCAATAAATAATTAATTTTACAGCTTTATTGTTGGTTTACATCTCAGTTATTATTGCTTGTATCCACGGGTTGCCCAATTTTTTCCAGTATTTCTCCGCCTGGCAACATGTGAAAACAGCAATGCAGACGCGTGCATGGTTTGCGCTATTGTTCGTACTTGTTCCCGTGTCAACTGCACAACGATCGTTTTCTAAAAGTATTAAGTCAAAAGCTGTGTCCACACTTGATCCCGATCCCGAACACCGCTTTTGGGTTCCGGGCCTGGACTCTCAAACCAGGCAAAACAAAAAAAGATAAAACCCGAGACCCCTCTTTCCATACCCCATCCACACCGGACCCCGATATTGCGGCCAGGGCCCGGGAAGTAGGGGTAGGGGCCCCGCTCTAATTTCTTGCACCAGGGCCCACACTGACTAAGTAAGGCCAATGGTAGACAAGTCTCGGTTGAACGAATGTTTTTAACCCTTGCCTACCATGTTTGCTGTATCTGCCAATCACGCTTCCCTCTCTTTATAAAGACTCGGTGTAACGGACATGTTTCACGTCTTTCCCTGTCCTTACAGAATACTTTCTAACTGTCATATATTTTATTTATTTATTCATTTATTTAATGCCAGCGGATTACTAAGATTACCCAATGATTACCAAGGAATAACCTACTGGGGTTTAATCGTAATTACCAAGCATTTGTAGGCTACATCAGATCCCCAAAGTTGATACCCATCGTAAAGCCTGATTTGTCTGTTTATATCAAATTCACTCTTTAACTTGGGGTCTTGCCCCCCCCCCCTCCTCCTGTCACCCACCCCCACCCGTTGAGACACTGATTTCCGGTATAGGAGCATCCGTTAGGAGCGACGTCTCATTGTTTTGCCAATGAAATTATTTCGACCAGCGTCCAGGTGGTATCCAAATCTGGAGAAAACCGCGGCAGCCGAAAACGCGTACAACTACGAAAGCAAACATAATAAATTATTACTATCAATCAAGTTAAATCGTGTTTTGATGATTCACGGTTGGGAGGTAGGCTAGATGGTCACTTTTTCTGATTTCGCCGAGTAAGTAATAAGGGTAAATTGATGCTCGCCCCTTCTGCCCGGCTCGCCTCCAGTCAAAATTCCCAGACAGCCCGGCCGATGCGATGAAAAAAGGCAAATGATAATGACAAAGAGCGATTGAACGAATTCATGCGTTCGTCGCGCGCTTTGGCGTTGACGAGCCCCCGAGGTGTCGAAGTTTAGCAAGTAGTCCGTGGGAACGGGCCATGTACGAATAAGACCACATGATCACCTGACGTCAAGACCAACTGATTTGAAGTGCTATAAATCACGAGTCGCTGCTAAGTTGCTTGCACGTTTATGAGCCCATAAAAGAAATGTGATTGTCCCACCAGAGAAACAATCCATATTTCATGGGTTTGTAGCCGGGCTTGCCTCTCTCTCTCTCTCTCTCTGACTCGCTCTTGTCCTACCGGTTTCCCATAGTTGCAAGGCGATGCTGCTCTTCGATTCTTTTAACTACCGCGCTTCGCTTTGCCATAATCGAAACAACTCAGTCGTACCTCAACTGTTGGTTCGTGTATTCCCGACTTGCAGAAAGGTTTCACGCACGACCAAGGACGCACATGAAAAAATTAATTTGTTGGAAGGTGAAGTAGATCGGATTGTGGATTGCTCCCTCCCTGATAAAGCAATGGACCCACAATTGTCATACACACGAAAACGATTTAATTTTCGGCATTATTTGCTTGCTTGTTCACAATTTTAAAAGGTAAAACGCTAAAAAACTAAAGACATCCAGAGGTGCTGGTGTGTTTGGTCCCATTCCTTGTCATTCCAAGATGGCGACCTAACACACCAGCAGGTCTGATTGTCTGTTTTTTTTTAGTGTTTTACCTTTTAAAATTGTGAACAAGCCTGCAATTAATGCCGAAAATCAAATCGTTTTCGTGTGTATGACAATTTTGGGTCCATTGCTTTATCAGGGATCAATCCTCAAACGAAGGGCGTACAGTTACGATCAGTGGATATTGGACACTGCTGTTGAGGGGGGGGGGGGGGGGGAGACAGTGAATATGGATTTATCCGTAAGGTTCAAATAAAACTTAATTAAATTGGCAAAATCGTCCACTTGGAGCGCAACATAGCTGAGGGTTTAAAACAAGTAATACAGTTTTAAATCTATTGATCTGGTCAATAAAACAGTCAAGATGTTAATACAACGATAAAACAACAATAATAAAAAACAATAAAGAGACAAAAATAGTCGAATTAACGTATGCAGAGTTATAGGGCTGGCGACTGGGGGAGGGAGGGGTACAAGAGAGGCAATTTGCACCGGCCCGGGGAATACAGGGAATCAGGGAGAGACAATTTAGTTAGGAAATACCTAAGATCTTTTACGCGTTACGCAATCGACAAAGATTTCCACGGTCCTTTGTACTGGGGTGGGGGAGGGCCAGGCTTGAACCTGAGACCTTTGCCATATGCCACAGTCGTACTAACTGCTGAGCCACTCAGATCCCAGCAACTTTAACATGCATTAAAAAAGTAGGCCTATAACCAATGATTTTGTTCGTAGCACGGGCGGAGTATACCAAGGGGAGGGGGGGGGAGAGGCAATAATCCATCCCCACCGTTATCGGCCACTATTTTTATCAAAATGAAATTTAAGGTTAGTTTGATCATGAATGTAAGCGTCAAGTCTATCCAATAAGCCGTAAATAGATGAAGAACAATTGAAACTGATGCATACTACATTTTTTCAATGTTTAAAAAAAGAATTCGACGATTTCCATATTTGGTACTTTTTTCCCCCACTAGATGCAGTTGTCAAACAATGGTGGAACCGTATTTAATTTGTTCGCATTGTGTGTTTATAATTATGCTCTCCTAAAAGGCAAACATTCGCGCTCAAGTTTAAAAATATAAACACCTGGAAAATGTAGGAGTTGTTAGGTCGAAGTACTTGCTTGAAAAGGGCATCTGTTGAAAAGAAATGGAACCAAAAATTAAAACACCTTCTTCTTTCTATTCCATAAAACAAAGAGTGCGTACAATAGAGATCCCGACCTCCTGCACTGACGGCATCACAAGAAGTGACGTCATAGCTGATTGCATAAGGATGAGTCACCACTGAGTCGCTCGGCGTCCATCTTGAATGTATGAGGCCATCTTGGATCTCGCTGGTCATCTCGACAGTCATCTTGGACCTCGGCAGCCATCTTGAATCTCGCTGGTCTTCTCGGACGCCATCTTCAATGTACGTGGCCATCTTGGATCTTGTTGGTCATCTCGGCGGTCATCTTAGATTTTGACAGCCATTTCGATTTCTTGATTCTTACTGGTCTTCTTGAAGACCCTCTTGAATTTAGGCGTCCATCTAGAATCACATGTTCCTTTGAATAAACATTTTTTCGTAAAAGTTTAGTATTGGGCGTGTTAAAAGCAATTTCCATAGGGTGGGCCAGGTCACGAACCCTACACTCTAGGCGTAGTGACGAGCCACTGGACTATGGAAGGTAATTGAGATCTAGTTGGTTTTTCTAGTTGGTCTTGCAGATAACTGTTGACTGATTGACGTCATGGACTATAGCCCATGTCTGGAAGTTGGAATGACCAGTTTCAAACATTGACGTCTGAAGAGCTGAAACGATTTGTAAGGCTGAATTTGTGTATCTGTTATCCTCAAGCATTAATTGAAAAAAGTGACATGTAAGCTTTTAGGTTTCGTTTTATGTGTGAGGCCATTTAGTTGGTGGGAACATTCATTTCTTATGTTTAAAGGAACATTCCTCCCGGTTGGCTTTCCTGCGTGTCTCAGTTTTGAACCATTAGTTCAGACGTGTGTAAATGTTGCAAATGTATTCATTTTCCTATTTTTCCCCTCGCAAGAAACAGCATTGCTGCATTCACTCTAACCTATGGAAATGTCGCAAAGGCTATTTCGAGCAGGATGCTCGAAATTAGTGAGAAGGCATGACCTTTTAAAAATCAAAAACCCCGGAACTATTTACCCAACGATATTGAATGCCAAAATTAAGTATGCTTTTATTGATCAGTTTTAGGGAATACAAGTGGCATCATTTTAAAGCAGAACCAGCACTGCTAACTTTGCATGCCTAGCGGATAGTCTATAGCTATGGTAAGGAGACCACACAGGAATTGCATATTCTATAGCAGTCTCCCACAAACCTTGAGTGTTCACTTTTTTAGTATAGGAACATTATTCTAAGGTAAATTCCTACAATTATTGACGGCCAGGGATTTCATGAGGACACACGAGGTTTTATATCTTAAAATCCATAAACTGTATTATTTACTAATCGAGCGCCGCCACCAACGACACCAACAGTTCGATTGTAAAAAATTAATAATTAATAATTATTAGTCCTTAAAGTAGTCATAATGAAGGATTACCTCATTAAACATTCTGCTTCAACCTCTGCTATTTTTCTGCACCTTTACTACATTTTCTCACTGGGCATTGGCAGTGTTTCATTTTGGCATTGAAGGTTGTGTAGAAGGACTGTCCTCTCTAGGTTGTTTCGTTATAATCACACTACGTTTGCAAATGAAATACTAAAAAAAAAAACACTTTACAATCCGTATGGCAGAATTTAAACAAAAGTCAGTTACATCACGTTACTCCAATATGGCAAGCCTAATGTATAAAATGACATTAAAATTGAACTTATGAGTACTGGTATTCATTTTACGAAGCAGTTAGTCATTTTAATATAATGCAACATCATCAGCATCACTCAGTCCCCAATCATTCCCGGGGAAGGAGCAAAACTTGTCTGGGGAAAAGTGGGCTTTACTCAAGTGAAATCTTCAAAATGACATTTTCACAACGGACTAGCATCTGTTTCTGCTGCCGAGCCAACTAAAAAAAAGCTGTTGATGTTACCAGAGGTAGCATAGTAAATTTGTCGACCATTGGAACTTATTTTTCTTGGACCCATTCTCCCCGTTTTCAGGACGATGTTAATGAGTAGCCCAGCATCTCCGAAATAAACGTTGTATGGTTCTGTGGTTACACTGATTTAGTGGGCTGCACTGTGTTGCTGTTTGTACAATGCACAGTCTATTCAAATGAAGGGAGAGGAAGTAGGTTATCGTTATCAGGTCGGCCGGTTGTCTCACAGTGTTCGCAAAACATCATGGATTCCCTTTAAGACTTTAAAGTTCCGATCTATTTTCAATTAGAAAATGTTACACCCTATTACGAATTATATGATCAGGCGGTAACGGTTTTCCCTTCCGACAAGTTTCATCTTTTTCCGTCGCATTATTAGAGTCGATTTAGACTCTTGTGCAAACGGTTTGTCAATCTGTCTATCTGTCAGTCTGTGTAAGTGATTGCGCCATAACGTTTGAACGAATCATCCGATTAATGTTAAATTTTACACACAGGTTCTGTGCCCCATTTCTATCTAAGTTCGAACTTGGATGGAATACGTCGGGGAATCCTCCACTAGAAAGTTAAAAATTGTCGTGCGCAAACGCGTTGAGTTCATATTTATCGTCAGCCTATACTGACGTCACCCACCAACCGACCAATGGCTGGCAACTATATGGCAAGCAGCCCCAGTGATCGTACAAAATAATTGGATAAGAAAGTTATACTCTAAATTTAAAACAAATCGGCTCTTACTAATTGGTTTTAACAATTTTATTCTTCTTCAGGTGTTTGAAAGACAGCTAAATTCTCTAAGTTATTAGTAAACTAAAACAAGCTGTTTTGATGTCTATATAGTAGCAATATTGTGTGTTGAGAATTGTGACATCGTGTTCTAAATCGAGTTTCTGTAGCTGGAAGAAATGCCTTTCAAGTATCCACCAATCAGCAGTTTACGTTTTATTGTATAATGGTAGCAATTTCGAATGTATCTCAGACTATTAACGGCAAGGAAAAACTTTACGTAGCCAAATCAGGGAAACTGTGTATACAACATATCTTCTTAGATAAAGATCAAAGATGCATTGAACCTTGGAGACGTGGATCGCTGATCTCCTGCATATTAAGCCCCCTTTTGCTTCCGATATATGACGATCAAAGATGAAGGTCTGTGCAAAATCGTATTGTTGATTCCCTGCATAGACTTAAACTTCCAGTTTGTTTCTCGTGTGAAGGCCAAAAATGAAGAACTGTGAAAAATTGCACTGCAGTTCCCATGTGTAGATTTAAAGTTCTAGTTTGTTTCCCATATATAAAGATAAAAGATAAAGAAGAGCCCCAAATCGCATAGCCGATCACCTGTGTATATTTAAACTTCCAGTTTGTTTCCCATATGAAGATCAATAAATACAGATGAGAACCTATTTTCGTTGCCTTTTTGACTTAAATATCAGCTTGCCTGACCCTCAACTGACATAGCCACGTTAGTATGGTTTAGCGATAGAGTTTGGCTTTTTGTCTCCAAGGTCAAGGGTTTAATTCCTGTTCAGGTAATCCATCTCTATTTATTTACCACTAATCAAGCAGACTTGGCTTTCCATCCTCTTTATATAGTTGAAGTTGAAGAACTGCCTAAAATCACCTTGCGGGTCCCTTGCGTATAGGTATAAAGTTCCAGTTTGTCTCACAGATGAAAGTAAAAGATGAAGAACTGCTCAAAATGGCATTGCTAATCCATGGCGAAGATTTAAATTCCTTGACTGCTTCCTAATGAATAGGCTAGACAGGGTCGGACTGGACAGAGTGCCCGTCTGTCAATGCCACATGCGCCCTTGAGAAGAACGACAAACTAAAAAGAAGCAAAATTAGCTGTAAGCTTAATTGTAATGCACGTTGCATCACGTCAAGCGATTCCATAAATTCACAAAAATAATGCCGAAATGCTCATTTTGTTTAATGACTATAAGTACGTGTACTTGGCGTACGAAGGTGTTAGCTTCTGAATCGCAATTCTTTTGTTTCAAGCCAATCTTCATTACGGATATGCAATGTGAAGGAAAAAGACCCGCCACACCACACACAAAAAAAAACTCGTTATAAAAATGTTATGAAGGTGAAATGCAGCAGAAATGTTCTAGATTTTTTAAAACTGGGACGTGAAGTGAACGGAAAAACATTTTCTCTCTCTCCCTCCTCCAACCCTAATCTCCAGGCACCCTTTTAAATTCGGCGTGTCACACGTCGAATTAATGTGATTGTGCCAAAAAAAACTGGGCCGGCCACATCTCCTCAAAAAACAGCCACAGTTATTCTGATCCGAGGAAATGCAAGTATAAGTGTGGGTGAGTTGCAGTGTTGAAGATCAAAATACTGGGGATTTCACAGATTTAGTAATTAGAAATAAAAAAAAAGTTGGTAACCTCTAACGAGGTCTTTCAACGTGAAACCGTTGTCCATAGTGCATGGAGTATTGTGACGTCAGCGTTACAGGTGTACTCGTCGCAAAAATTAGCAAAAATGACGGTGGCCCGGCTTTTCCACTTCAGGGAAATATGGGTCGAGGGTTGGTTAGATTATACACGTGAAAGACTCGGAATCGTTCGATTTTGCGACGTCATCGCTCAGATCATTTATATGAATTTAAACCTATTTTTATCATAATATTAATTTGCATTACAGAAAACTTTTAATTATTTATAGCGTCATTTTATGAAATTGCGTTTTCGACGATGATGAACGTAGTCTTGCGTCATTCAGCGCCTTTGTACATTTGTGTCGCAAGACCAAATTATCACGTAGGGGGGGGGGGGGCGGGCGGGGTGGAAGCGAAAGTGCGTATTGAAAAGCGTAATTTTAGAATGAATAAGTTGGTGCTTATTAGTAGTGACAGCCGATGAAAATATGTCAATTTTGCTTTTATCTACAAAATTATAACGTACGGCGTGTTTATTCATCATATCAAAAACCTAAACTGGTAAAAAGGGGCCGCCAGTTCCGAATGGTTCGGCCCTTCAAAGGAGTGATATCAACACACCAAAACATTCGCCAAGTTAATCGCACCGACTAATAGTTCGAAGGCAATGTTCTAGTTTTCATTTAACGTCCAAAGTATTATTCGGTGCGATTAAATGGCGAATGCTTTGGTGTGTTTATATCACTCCTTTGCAGGGCCGAATCATTCGGAACTTGGCGGTCCTTTTTACCAGATTTGGGTTTTGATATGATATCACTTCTTTTTTTTTTAATTGTGTATTTATTATACTCAACTCAACTAGCCTGTAGATGTGTAAGAAAGTGCCACGTCAACAATAGCTTGAGTGGTAATTTTTCTAATATTTTAATTTCATATTTCACTCCTTTGAGAGGCCGAACCATGCTCAACTTGGTGGCCTCTTTACCACTTTTTGGCTTTATTTTGACACTTTGCTTTTCGTGAATTGGACGTAGACCCATTTTCTTTGGCAAAGTTGTTTAGATTTGTGACGACACACTAGTGTGAGTCTAAATACGCATGTCAGTTTATACACATTCTCATTGTCCGAACTTTGGCCGTCCAATGAGAAACGATGCCGTCAATACTTAACAATGCAGGTTATAACAATATTTTCGTACCTACGCGCCCTCCCACGCCAGAAAAGGTATGCAGTTCGTATCGTACTGCAGCCATTCGTCCAATTTCGTAGCTGGGAGCCTTCCCGCCGTTACCTCGGTATCAATGAATAATCACCCTATGGAAATTAAAGGGCAATTACATCCATTTTGACATGCATGTTTGACTTTTTGGATCACTTACACAATAACTAAACACAAGAATTGCGGTAAGAATACGTTACGTACGTCTGATA
>JAHWFP010109468.1:3248-16639 GCA_023313725.1 Lithobius niger | reverse complement strand
ACAGGTGATCCAGTTTCTGTCCCTTCAAGCCCCACTTGTAAAAGATGGATACGTTTATGACATTCCAAAGCGTTGCTTAGATAACTGGCAACGAAATTAGAAGGTGGAAATCTATGTCGCAGAGTAAACTTGTGTGCAACACATTGCTTCGCATGCCTTTCGCACATCCCATAGCCAAGAGGTTTGTTCTCTTTCTACATTGCTAAAAATCCTGCTAAAATAAGCCTGCGAAAAAATTACGTTTCCTGGTGAAACTGCTTAGCTTTCCTCAGATGAAAGTCGAGCCAAGGCTACTGAACCAACGAACCCTACAAAAACAACACCGCAAAGAACAAAAAAGTCATCCAATTTTTTATGGTTGTGGGGAGGTGGGGAAAGAGGGTATTTTTTATTCCACAAGCTTTTTTCACGACCAAGGTAAAAACGGTCGCCTGCAATTTACTCTTATCGCTATTGAATGAAAAGCTAGACGGGAAGTACTAAAAAGTTCCAGCAAATAAAGTAATAATAATAATATTAACTAAAAGATAAAATAATAATAATTAAATTAAAAAAAAAAACATGCTATGATTCGATTATAATTTTTAGGCTATTTCTATTTCTTAACCATAAAGTGCAACTAAGTGTCTCTTGATTTACCAGAAGAGCCGTACCGACTGGGGAGTGGAAGCTTCCTGTCCCCCACCGACTTACGTAAATTTGCGTAGACAGCAAAATTGAAAGCTGATTTGGCCATTTTATTGGCTAGTATTTTTTTTTTTTTTGTGCACGGGATACTTTCTTTGCTCAATCGACTCGTCCATTGCCAAAAATTGAGGTTTTTGTTGAAGTATCCATAAAATAACCTACCTTATATTGATACGCAAAAATCACAATTCATATTGCTCTTTTCAGCATGGCTCAGTGCCGCAACTACAATTCTGGGGTCGGGGTGAACCAAAAGAACGGGACCTCTTACAAAGAAAATTTCAGGACTTTCTTAGGCATTTGCCGACGTTCATTTGTATTTTATGTATTTTCCATACGTTGACTGTACTATTTGGACGTCCCCAGACTCTGTTTGGGGGCCACTTCGCAGTGTGGTGCCCAATATCGACCCTCTGTATCCCCCCCCCCCCCCCGAACTGCGGACCTAGCAGGTCTGTAGCTCCAAAATTCACTATTCTTTACGCAACTCGTCATGGTGAAAGGGCCCGGACTGACAGACCAGGGTTCCAAGTGCTATGACCTTTTAAAAGACCCCAAAACACCATTCGGAGGGGAAAGGGGGCTGAACCATGCAAATTATTTCTGCTTTTAGCCTGTGGATTCAGCTATTGTGTTCTGGTGCTCTAGAGAGTTCTCCTAAACTAATATAAACGTTCGCAATTTTAAACGAAGATTAACTAGATCAATATTGGTATTATTACTCTGGAGTGTGTACTGTGTATGTGCAGAATATACATACTCTATTTAAAGTATCCGGGCTATTAAGTTCAAATTTATTTTACTGAATTTTATACCACAACAAAACTTGTAAGGATTCCCGCCAAGCTTTTCGGCCGTGTGAAGTCGTGATATTAAACGCCAAGCTAATCTCACCGACTAAAACTTCAAACGTTAAATGAAACATTTTTATTTCCTCCCCCCCCCCCCCGGCCATAAATATTGGCCAGTCCGTTATGAGCTCGGTCCTGTTGCACGCTCAGCGTTGGGGCCCTTGGGGCAGGGTGCGTCACTCTTTCTTTGCCTCTCTGCCAGCAAACTTGCATACATAGCTGTTGACCGTCCATTCTGTCCATGGCTGTGGTGCCCGGCGCTAGCGTCTGTGTTTCTCCCACCATCCGAGGGCTGTGATGCGCTCTGTGAGGTGTACTGTGATGCGTTTTTCGTCGTGAATTCTGAGAGGGTTGTGTTGGCATTGCCATCCCATCCTACAGCCTACAGCCTGGATGCAGTCTCTTCCAGCACTATTTGTGAGCTATGTACAATATCTGTTGTACTTGATATAGCTCTTGATTTGGCACTTCAGGCGTTTGTTATCTCTACCGACTAGAAATCGACTATTGCAGCTGTGAGGCGGGGAATGACTGCTCTCGAGCTCCACGACCCTGTAGTTCTTTCTGTATGCCGGAAACTGCGGGCAGCGCAGTGTCATGGCCTTATGTTCCTGCGTTGGGTTTGCGGCCATGCTGGCACTCATGGGAACGAGGTGGCAGATGGTCTGGCGAGAGACGTAGTCGGCTCGAGTTCTGAACCCCTCCTGGTTCTTCAGTCTGTTCGGTTGCAGCGTCCTGTGCTCAGTGGGTGGTGCACTGACCAGTGGAATGCTAAGTGGCGCAGGTTGCCAGTTGGTCGCACCCTTTATCGGATTCATCCTGCATACTGTTTGTCATCGGTTCTGGACAGGTTGCCTGTCCGTGCTGCCAGGATTCTGTCCCGTCTGCGCACTGGGCACTCCCTTCTCCAGGCTCACCAACATCGTTAAGAATGGGGGGATTCCCCTCTTTGTCCTGTGTGCCTAGTGGAGTTCACACCAGAACACTTCTTGCTCCTACGCCCCGTTTTTCGGCTGCACTGCGTGGCTCTAACGCGGTTATTGCGTGCCTGTCCATCCGTAGATAGTCTCTTATCCCTTGCTGGAAGTTGTGCGTCTTACGAGAGGTTGACTGCTGTTTCGTGGTTTGTTGTTCTTACTGCGGGTTTTCCTCGCCCTGCCCCTTTCATCCTTGCGCCTCCCTTCTCCTTCTTTACCTGCCCTCCCCCCGTGGTTCTGCTTACACCGCCCTCCCTTGCCCACACTGTAATTGTGTGTGTTTTGATTCGACTTTATGATATTACGGTGTTATGCTACTGAAAAGAACCACGACTTCCTCCCTCCAACCCTCTCCCTCCTCCATGCCAACTTTTTTGTTTGAAGAACTTGTGTGATTTGGAGATGCAAGTTGATAGTGGTTGATCGGATAATGACTTTGTTGATGTCCCTGTGCGTCCTCCTCCCTCCATCTTCTTCCCTCCCCCTTTTTCTCCTGAAGAGTTGTTGATTTTGGGTCCTGTTTTGATAAGTAATTTGAACTGTAGTGTGAGAGTTGACCAGTAGGCTTGACTTTACTCTGCCACTCCAGCCCCGCACTTCACCCACCTTGATGGGCCCCAGCTGTCTTAAACCTCTCCTCCCGGGAACTCTCTGGTGATGAACTTTAGATCCTTGCTATCGATCCGAAATTTGTCCCCGCAGCTATTGGAAGGGACTTATTCTACCTGATGAACCTCACGGTCGATTTGCAAGTCATTTTAAGTGGTTATTCTTGGGCCCCTGGATTAGTGCACAGACTTTCTGCTGAATTGTTCCAAAAACCGAAGAAGCCACCCTGCAACCTTGTCGAGAGGTCAACTTCAGACTACTTGGATGCTTCGAGAAGATGCTGCTATCCATGTCAGTTACACTCATAGGACTAATGTAACTGTGGTTCTTGACACCAACAAATACAACAGGAGAGTTTCTGAGGCAACTGAAAGTTCGGGACTGTATGACAAAGTTAACATACAACTTGGGCAATTCAGTGTCGAACAGTATTCGAGCAAAACTCAAGAAGTTTGTTGGATTAAAACTTCTGACGCAGGATGAAGCTACCAAGTCACCTCCGATGGATGACGCCACACTACCAATAATTTTTGCACAGGTCAAGTCTCGTATTATTGACTTCCCACTCAGGTTGATTACATCAGCCAAAAACGTGCCTATTAAACCTGTAGATTTGCTGCTCAAAGACAGGCTGGAAAGGCATATATGGGGGAACCACTCTCTCAAAAACACAAGTGAACTTCTAGACACCATCAAAGAAGCCAACATAACAGCAGAACACCAGCTAATCTATTTTGACGTAATTTCTTTGTTTCCCAGTCTCCCACGCTCACTCATTCTACAGGTGTTTGATTGTGCAGAATTAAAGATCATAAAGGCCAATTGGAGGCTCGGTAGAAAACTTCTCATGACAGTCTTGCAGACCATTTATGTTACTTTTTGAGATGACACCTACTGGCAGAAAACTGGAACCCCTATGGGGTAATCCTGTTCCCCAGATCTGGCTGACCTCGTTTTACAGGAGCTGGATGAATTTGTAGTGGACAGATTCCCACACATGCCGATATGGAAGAGATACATTGATGAAATCTTTGCCACTCCTCTGGGAAATGAGCTTGACTCCATCCAAACCACCCTAAACGAGTGAACACTTCTATCAAATTCAACTGTGAAGGTGAAGCTGATGGCAGAATACCTTTTCTTGATGTCATGTTTACCAGATCTGGTAGCCAGATCTTTTTTGCGCCATACCAAAAAGCTCGCCACACTGGCCGTGGCCTTCTATACAAATCCGTACATCCCCTTCCACAACTGTGGCCCATCCTGCGAAACGAGCTCAGACGCATAGTTGAACACTCATCCACCCCAACGATAGCAAGACAATTTCTTGCCCGAGCTAAAACTGTTTTCCTTGAAAGAGGATATCTAACAAATTTGGTCAACAATGGCATTGTGGAAACACCAGAAAACCAAAAGAGACAGAACAGCTACCTATTCAACCAGCATAGTCCGTTACTTTCTTACCTGGTTGAAGTGAGGGAATCATGCAATTACCCCAACGTGATTTCCACTTAATCTGAAAAAGTTCATCAGGTCTCTATTTGTGAAAGAACCTACACCAACTCCTTGCCGCCCCCAACCCCATTCCCTCCCCCTCCCCTTTGTAAACTTCCACAGTCTACCACTCACCGATACTCAACCAGAAGTTCGACCTCCAATTCTCCCTCTCCCCTGCCGACTAGTGCAAAAGAGGGTTCAGTCTTCGAGGCTCTTACATCCACACAGTCCACACAGCCCCCAACACATTTGAAGGATCTTTACAGAGTTGTGTATTGGATTCCCTGCCTACATTCTGAGGTAGTCTATATTGGTGAGATCAAGAGATATCTTGAGGTACGTGTCGATGAACATGTTGGGGCCACCCACCTTGGGGAGAAGCTTAATGGTATGGCCTCAGACCACAGAAGACCAAGCACTTCATAGCTTGGAGTCAAACTTCTGTGTTAATGAAAGCTAACATAAAACATGGCCCCCACTTAATTAAACACTTAATTAAACAATTTAATTGTATTGAATGGTCTGTTTTATCTGGTATGGCCAATTAAGACTGCATTAACAAAACTCCATTTGGTTGTTAACGCAGGCTTAATTGGCCATACTAGATATTACGTCCATACATCTTCAATTACAGTGTGCGAAACTAATAGTAGCCTATGGTTGCTGCTACGCCAGGCTGTTTTAGTAAACAGAATTGTTCTTTCTTGAAGCCTGCTTGGCATTTAGCGAGTGCTGATTACAGGGATGCTGCTGGTATGAAAAATGTGAAAATTGGCCAGTGGTAAAATAAAAGGGGAAAATGTAAAAAAAAAAACACGAGTGTTGTATGAAAAAAAAAGGCAAAACGCATTATCGAAGTAAAAAAAATCAAAGTATCCGTCTTCATTTTGGGCCCGGAATTACGTATATAGGCATGTCTGTTGTTAGACCGCGAAAAAAAAAATTGAATGGTTTATTACCGGAATTGCTCTGAATCCCCTTTCGCTCTCTTGAGTGAAATTGCAGAGAAATTACAGTGGTTACTGAAAAATGTGAACTGGTGTGTATATGAAAACGAAATAAATAGTGGTACAAAAATGAAAAGTAGGTATGTGAGAAAAATAAAAAGCAGGTATGTGAAAAAAGTGAAAAGCGGGAATGTGAAAATAAAAAAATGTGAAAAAAGCTGGTAATCCCGGCAGCACCCTGTGATTAATAAAGGTGCTCGGTTCCGTTCGGCATCACTGATCGGCTCGGTTCTGCTCGGTGTACCAGGCATTTTTTGAGTGCTCGGCTCAGGATCGGGTCGGCAGGGAAAAATGTACTCGGTACTAGTAACTAGCTAATCACCAGGCTCCCATGTTAATTCTCATAGGGTAAAAAGACACCTCTGCAGCTCATTAGGGAAAGTTGCCAGATCTAAATTTCAGCAGACAGGTAAAGCGTCATATGGGGAAGTGCCTTTTTCTAAAATGAGGGTTGCAGCTAGAAGCACGTGGACCTGAAGTGGCTCGTAAGTGCAAAATTATTGTTGTAACCATTGTTTGTAATGTCATCCAACAGTAGATTTATGACATACTTAAGTGTTACACGCTGATCACTTCAGTACTTAATTATCAGAATGCACTGTTTTTGCAAATAGGTGGTTCACTAAGAAACAGAATTACAAACAAAAACGTCAAGTGTGTCGTGGGATATATGATTGATTTTTCACTTGTTAAAATGAATACGAATAAAAATTGATGCTTTTTAATTGAAATGATCAAATGTACAATTGAGAAAATGCCATCTGTTTAGGTGCTGTTGTGTTTTACGTTTTAAATATATGATTGGTAAAGCACAACAGCACCTAAACAGATGGAATTTTCTCAATTGTACATTTGATTATATCAATTAAAAAGCATCAATTTTATCCGTGTTCATTATAACACTTGGAAATTCAATCATATATATCCCCTTTTTTTACGGCACACTTGACGTTTTTGTTTGTAATCTGTGTACCTTTTTTACAGCTACGGCGTCGCGCTACAAAGCTTTATGCATGCAGTCGATTGTTGCTGGCCACTTTGAAACAATTCAACTCAGCTCTGAAAGCCTCCATTTGCGAAATAAATACGCTATTCTATAATTTTTAGCTGCCAATTTCGAGGCCGGCCTCGAAATTAACAACGTAGCTTAGTTTGGTTTAAAAATATATGCGTTTAGCTGAAACACGGATTCTTTCAAAAGGGTTTAAAGGGTTTCAAAGGGTTTAACGAGCGTTAACCACTCCTGATTATCTGCCCGAAGCCCTAAGGCCCTATGTCTGCAACAGCCAGATTCCCAGGCGGTCACCCAATTCTTTCATTTTACCGTTCAACAATCGACTTTTTAGCAAAGACATAACACGTGGACGAAGAATGAATCTGGAGTTTGCTGAGTAGCATTGTTCCGAAATTACAATGGTTAAAACAATGTAAAACAATCAAAATGATCGTTTAGGGTCCCGTAACTCTGGAATGGATCGACCAATCGAAAAAGTGGTCCATGTAAGGTTGAAGCCCAGGAAAATTTCTGGCTCAGATCATGTTTCAAATTTTAGGTAGGTGCAGTAGTTTTATCTGAAACCGTGTCAGCCAAGAACAAGAACCAGAACAACAACAACAACAAGTGAACAGTTTTCAAATTTACGTGTGGCTCCCTACGTTTACTCTTGCACGGAATTGCATAAAAGTTAGTGTAAAGCTTGGAAAAGTTGCTATCTACTATCTGGCCAAGTATTGGTCGAAATATATTGAATAGAAACGGAGAAATTATTAATTTTAGTTTTGCTGGAGAGAGGACTTCAATCGTATATGTACACGGCTATCGCCGTGTATGATATCTTTATATCTTTATCTTTTATTGCAAAGGTTTGGTCTTGCTTTTTTACGGTACACGAATCCAAACTGAATTATCTGCCCCATCACGATAAAAGGGACAATTTTGCTGTAAAGAAGATTAGGAAACAAAATTCACATCGTCAGCACAGGTGGGAACGTGTTCTTTATGGAGAAAAAGTGTCCTGAGTAACATGACACGGACATTTTATTTTATGCAGACTTACTGTTCTTGCAGTCCAGTGTAAGTAGCGAGTAATTTTAAACAGCTGGTGAGTTGATTAGTTTTACTAATCTTCGTCTGCCACCAGAATATTAGAACTGTATGAACATTTACCATTCCGTGAGTTTGTAGTATGTGGTCATGATTGAATGATTAACGTTAACCTCGGGAGGGCCAAGTGAAGGGGGATGCGCTGATTGAGTAAGCGAAGCGAACGAAAATCAGCGTTTGTTAACCAGAGCGCTCAAAAAGCGGGTTAAATAGACTTAAGCAAGTGAAACATGGGCATACAATAAGCCAAACCACGTCCATTTGAGTGGTGTAACAGCTAATTGGGCAATGTCAAACGTAAAAATTATGAATTAGAAAATTTGTAACACAAAAAAGGTAGCAGTGACTATTAGACAGTGGAATTTTTTGTATTCACAGGCCAATGAAAGTTGTGATATCCACCCAAAACCAAAACTGGTATAAGAGCAGCCGCCAAGTTTCCAAAAAGGGTCGGCCTTTCAAAGTAGTGATATCATTCAACCAGGGAAAGGCCGCCAAGGTTAATCCTATTAGCCAAGTTAATCGCACGGAATAATACTTTGGACGTTAAATGAAAACTTGAAGATAGCTACCGCTAGTAGCAATCTTCTAGTTTTCATTTAACTTTCGAACTATTAGTAGGTGTGATTAACTTGGCTAATAGGATTAACCTTGGCGGCCTTTCCCTGGTTGAATGATATCACTACTTTGAAAGGCCGACCCTTTTTGGAAACTTGGCGGCTGCACTTATACCAGTTTTGGTTTTGGGTGGATATTATCTCGACACCATGTTGCATGAACGAGTAGTCTTACTCTCGAACCCAGTTCTCCATTAGTTGCTACTTACGGAATTAAAACGGCACGTAAAAATTAGCTCATTAGTTCAGACGTGTGTAAATGTTGCAAAAGCGTTCTTTTTTTCCTATTTGTTCTCACGTGTAAAACGGGATTGCTACATTCACTCGAATCCACGTAAATTCGCAATAGCTATTTCAGCAGGATGCTCGAAATTAGTGAGAAGGTATGTCCTTTTAAGCAGTCAGGTTTTTTTTTTTTGTCTTGGAGCTGATATTGAAAAAGAGAGCAAAAATGCTGTATAAATTTCCATTGCAGATTTACGCTCTCTAGCGGCGCATATAAGGGGGAAAAAATGACATTATTTCATAATAATATTATTTCAATTTCTTGCTGATGACCCACGGATTTTTGCGCTCTAATGAATCAATCAATAAATCCTATTTCGTGCAGCGAAACAGTTGAAATTCAAGTTTGGGAATGCACAACATAGCGAACAATGGGAAAGATGAACTAAAAGCAACTCTGAGGATTACTGGAGCGGAGTGAGCGAAGCGAGCCTAGCTCCTTATGTAGTAACTCGTTGGGGTTTCATTGTAATAGCATCACGCCATAAATACTGAAATCTGGTGTAGTTTGGGCCGGAAAAGTATGGTAAATTACGGAAAGTGTTAGAAATCAATTGTTAGAAACCGTTTTTGGTGTGATGTAATGCTCGCTAAAACCCTTTGAACCCGAATCAAGCGGTCTGCATCAAAGACTGACCTTGTGAAGATACACAATACACTAATCTGAGAAAGAAAGAAAAGACAACTGCCCCGACTGGGACTCGAACTAAGGACTTCCCGTTTACTAGCTGGGCACTCTAACCACTGTGCTGCCGGAGCGGGTACTGGTACACTAGAAATACTTGCATTATTTCTAGTGTGGAGGCAAAGAAGCAATGTTGCTTTCCCTCCTTGTTTTTTTGTTTGTGGCCTGAGAAAGATTGAACAGCTACTTAGCTCGGCTGGAGCCTGGTTAAAGCGACCGGCTAGTAAACGGGAAGGTTAATCCTATTAGCCAAGTTAATCGCACGTACTAATAATTCGAAAGTTAAATGAAAATGAAAGTGAAGTTTAACGTCCAAAATATTATTTGGTGCGATTAACTTGGCTAATAGGATTAACCTTGGCGGCCTTTCCCTGGTGGAATGATTTCACTACCTTCAAAGGCCGATCGTTTTTGGAAACTTGGTGGGTTTTTCCACCAGTTTTGGTTTTGGGTGGATTGTTTTTATTTATTTCACAGAGGTCTTATTGATGGTGACCACTTTGCAAGACAGGAATGATTAAGCCTCGCGCTCAACACAGTTTGTTAATGTCGAATTTGAAACAATTCAACTCTGCTTTGAAAGCCCACATGTACGAAGTAAATAAACCATTCTATCGTTTCCAGCTGCCAATTTCGAGGCTAGTTAGATTGGAACTGAAACTATATTCGTTTCGGTCACAGATTTATTTGAGGCCCTAGCAATACGCCGTACATTTTACCCATCAACAATCATCGGTTTAGACGAAGGTTTAAAGTCCATAACACGTGCATAAGAATTGTTAGGCACCGTAGCAATGACATGACTCCTGTAAGTGTAAATAAATAAATAAATAAATGACATGACATTTGCGCGAAGAATGAAGGAAGAACTTCTTCCTTAGTGCTGTCGTAGATTGTAAATAAATAAATAAATATAATGAAGGCCAATTAAAGTGATTATTAAAGTGATTGTTGTACGTCTTTTAACTTGGTTGCCCTTTCCTTTCGCCTGACATCCAGAATTATTGCATAATTTTTTTGGATCCGAAGTCTAAGTTCCATAAAGTATCAGGATTTTTTTTTGATTTTTAAAAAATAAAACGTGATAAAAAAAAGTTGCTTCCTTTGGTGTAATCCAAATAATGCAATCTCGGGTTTGACTATCTCCAGCCAGAGGCAGTCACCAAGTTTCCACTCACATGTAGTTCCCGGGTTCTAACCAAGAGATAATCACAGGTAGGCACAGAGTTCCCATTCACAGAGTTCCCCAGAGGTCTGGGATGACTAGGGGTGCAACTGCTACCCAGTTAGAGCTATTAGGGGGTAAAAATACGCAGGGGGTAAATAAAAAAAACCTTTTCAAAGTAAATAATTTCTCCTACATTGTTCTTTGGTATCCAGTCTATATTTGCTGACATGAAAGCACTGAATCAATGAATGAATGAAATGACTTAAAAATTATAGGCACGCAGCGAATAAAATTAGTTTCAACTGGCTTAACATTAATTAATGAGCATTTTGCTCCAAATTCCACAAGATTCAATGCAGAGATTCACAATGCAAAGATTCATAAGAATACATATACAACGTATTTACAAAATATGTCCATAGTGAAGTGTACGAAACTGATAAAAAAAATGCTTAATTATACTGAAACGTCCTTCCAGTCTCCAGATAAGATGAACAATTACAAAGCCGTATGGAAAAATCGCGTCTACGGAGCATTACCTGTAAAATCAGCTAAGGGACCGGTTATTATTTATCCATTCAAAACCAAAACTGGTATAAGAGCAGCCGCCAAGTTTCCAAAAAGGGTCGGCCTTTCAAAGTAGTGATATCATTCAACCATGGGAAAGGTCGCCAAGGTTAATCGTATTAGCCAAGTTAATCGCACCTACTAATAGTTCGAAAGTTAAATGAAAACTAGAAGATTGCTATAGCGGTAGCAATCTTCAAGTTTTCATTTAACGTCCAAAGTATTATTCCGTGCGATTAACTTGGTTAATAGGATTAACCTTGGCGGCCTTTCCCTGGTTGAATGATATCACTACTTTGAAAGGCCGACCCTTTTTGGAAACTTGGCGGCTACTCTTATACCAGTTTTGGTTTTGAGTGTATATTACAACTTTCATAGGCCCGTGTACACAAAGAATTCCACTGTCTAATATCACCTCTACCTTTTTGTCTGGATTGTCTATAAATTTTCCAATTCATAATTTTTACGTTTGCCATTGCCCAATTAGCCGTTACACCAGCCAAATGGACATGGTTTGGCTTATTGTATGCCCATGTTTCACATGCTTAAGTCTATTTAACCCGATTTTTGAGCACACTGGCTAACAAACGCTGATTTTCGTTCGCTTCGCTCACTCAATCAGTGCATCCCCCTTCACTTGGCCCTCCCGAGGTTAACGGTAATCATTCAATCATGAACACATACTACAAACTCACGGAATGGTAAATGTTCATACAGTTCTAATATTCTGGTGGCAGACGAAGATTAGTAAAACTAATCAACTCACCAGCTGTTTAAAATTACTCGCCACTTACACTGGACTGCAAGAACAGTAAGTCTACATAAAATAAAATGTCCGCGTCACGTTATTGAGGACACTTTTTCTCCATAAAAAACACGTTCCCACCTGTGCTGACGATGTGCATGTTGTTTCCTAATCTTCTTTCCAGCAAAATTGTCCCTTTTATCGTGGTGGGGCAGATAATTCAGTTTAGATTCGTTCACCATAAAAAAAAATACCAAATCTTTGCAATAAAAGATAGATATTCCGTATCTTAGTGAACCACCTATTTGCAAAAACAGTGCATTCTGACAATTAGGTACTGAAACGATAAGGGTGTAACACTGAAGCATGTTTTATAATCTACTGTTGGATGACAATACAAACAATGGTTACAACAATAATTTTGCACTTACGAGCCACTTCAGAGCCACGTGCTTCTAGCTGCAACCCCCATTTAAAAAAAAGACGCTTCCCCATATGACGCTTTACCTGTCTGCCGAAATTTAGATCTGGCAACTTTTCCTAATGAGCTGTAGAGTTGTCTTTATACCCTATGAGAATTAACATGAGAGCCTGGTGATTAGCTAGTTTCTAGTTACTAATAACATTCAACGTTATTGAGGGCATATTTTCTCCATAAAGAACACGTTCCCACATATTCGTGTGAGGTTTTCTCTGTTACTGGACCCAAGACACCTGATTCAAACGATTTGCAAAGATTTCTACCGCATGGGGAATTTACACCAGTATGCTGAAATCACGTACAAGTTGGTTTCAGTTAAAAGACACAGTCTGCTAGTGAGCCGCCATCTGACAACAATTACACTCTAACAATTACGCTCTAACAATTAAGCTCCAACAACAATAAAACTTCTACTTGGCAGCAACACACTAGCGCATGTCTAGATTGCCTGGGTTGGGCCGGAGAAAATGAAAATGTGACCACCAAATTTTCGATGATCCCCCCCCCACTCTCAAGGCCCAAAAATAACGTAACCCCCCCCCCCCAAAAAAAATAAGAATAATAAAGCGATTTTTGTATATGTATTGAGACGCTGTCTGAAGATGATTCCTGTAGCCAAAATTAGTGTGGTAGCCAAATTAAGTAAGTAGCTCTGCACACCAACAATTACCATTAGTTGTAAGGAAACGTTTCTCTTTTAAACAAAAAGATATGTTGGGTTAAAAATGTTCTATAAAATGTTCCTTACACCCATCTCTTGTCGAGATTCATACAATAAGTATGATGAACACACTGTTTGCTTGTGTGCCCACATCCGTAACATAGTCAGCACCTGAAAGACCGAAGAAGCCAAGAAACTAGGTGCCAAGGCTTTTCTACAAAGGTGTTTGTAAAAACTATACTTGCAATAATAGCAGTAGTAGCTTCAAAACATTGTAAACACTCACACCATAGGGGTGACCCCCAGAAGCTGAGGCGTTTTTAGAAATGTTCATTGCTGAAAGTGCCTTTTTTGAGGACCAAAAATGACTGTTTCTTCCAGTTGGTCAGTGTTTTTTGAGCCCTCCCCCTTGACGGGACCTGCAAAATGTATGACCCCCCCCCACTCGAG